>JAHBCN010017927.1:0-17739 GCA_019359885.1 Listronotus oregonensis
GCTGGTGGATACATTTTTTTTCTGTAAATGTTAGGCAATATTGTTTTAAACCAAGCATTAGTTTTTTTTTTTATACCTGTAGTTTGTAGATTTTGAATATTTGACGATATTAATACTTTTTGTAAGCCTTATTAATGAAAATAAATAAATAAAATAAATAAGAATAATATATTTGTAAATAAGACAGCAATCAGCTGTTAGATGTCCTGTGGATCATCCGGTAAAAAAAATGTTATTTCATAATTTTCAGTTTTTTGAAGTCGATTTAATTATTTTAAAATTATCTTTTTTGGTAGTTTGTTTAAGGTCAGATTTGAACATTTTTTTTGTAGGAAACATCACCTTGGACGGCTTGCGCTGAGCGGCAAGCAGCAGGTTTCGATAACGTTACTTCCAGTTACGCCACCTATTTTCAACAAAGATATAGAATGTTGTTTGCCCTACTCGCAGCTGAAGCAGGAGTTGATAGTGTTGGTCTTGCGGACGCTTTTGGGTATTACTTTGGATTTGCAAATCAGGTTTGTTTATTCTAGTACTAATCAACGCAAATGGCGCGTTAAGTTTATAGTCTAATATAATAATAATAATAATAAATGGGTTTATTTTTCCAAAAATTAATACAATTTTTATATAAACATTTAAATACACATCTTAAGCGCAGAAGCAACATTTTTTGCTTGTTAGCGCTGTTTTGTAATGTCCGGGTAGTGTCACTATTTGGGTAAAACTGTCACATTTAAGTTAAAAGTTACAAATCGAGTAATTTTGTTACAATCAGAATTTTGAGTCACAATATTATAATCTACTTTTATATTAACACATCTTAAATTTTAGGTAATTTTAGAAAAAAATTCTACAATAGGTCCTTTTCATAAAATTTATTTTAATCTAAAAACATGTCAAATCTCTTTTTTTCTATTAAAGAGGCATCTTTCAAATTTTTTTTCTCAGAAAAAAAATAGTTTCGGCTTAAATACGATTTAAAGTTCACGTCCGGCCCTTTAAATATGTCGTCAGACCAAAACGCCATGTGATGACACAAGTGTTGTTGAGTTCCAATATTAGTTTTTTTGTAGACCGGGCGTAAAATACACTTTTACCCTCCCATTTAAGGGCAAAATTGCACTTTTACGCCCTAGGGCAATAAAATTAAATAAGGCAACAATTGTTGATAAAACAACAATTTATTAATTTGACGTTATGTTTAAAGTACACTAAATAATTTGAAACATTAAAAACTGATAAGATTTCCTTCTGCCGATTTTATTTTGCACGGAATCTCAATATAACCCTCGGCCACAGTCGAGGAGCGCCAACCTCCTTGGCTCTTCACAGTCAATTAATCGCCTCCAGCGTCAGCTATATCATAAAATTACCGAATGCCCAGAGCTGTCGGTAATTGAATCAAAATAATTGAACAATCGTATTTAATTACTTCTCAGTAATTGGATTCCTTTCCGGAAATGGTAATTGTATTTGGATTATCAATTAATAGGATAATGTAATCGTAATAATAATTTAATTACTTCGAAAGTAATTCAATTACCTAATAAATAATTGAATTACTGCGAAAAATTCAATTAGCTTTCTTTATGGAAAAACTGCTGGAATTTTGGCCAGCCAGAAAGAGCATCTTGACACATGGCGGGCCGCTTTGAATCCGGCGAACGCCGCCTCAGCGCCGAATTAGTATTTTAGATTGATGCTTACCGCCACCGTTTTTATACTGTTTTTTTGTGGAAAAATCTGTTGATGTTCGGGGTAGGATGAAAAGAAATTTTTACTTTAGAGTTATTTACTGTTGAACTTGCCGAGAAGCAGTTTGAATAGTGTGAAGTGTGCGTTGATGCATATTAGTATAAATATTTTATTTGTTTAGTATTTCGGGTTTAATATATGTGAAAATTTAAGTAAGGCAATTGCTAAATATTCAGTTACTTTTAGTTTTAATTAATAATTAGATTACTTTTAACAAACCTGCTACCAACTGGTAATTACTAATACTTGGAAGAGTAACTGGTAATTGTAATTGAATTACTTTTTAAAACTGATTGCGACAGCTCTGCGTATGCCCTAAACAAATTTTGTAAGGTAACCATGTAGCATATTAACTTGTGCACATCATAACTAGCAGGCAGCACGATCTCTCCCTGGCGGCGCCTTTGATATGTTTAAGCACAAACCATGAAAAAAAAACAATTACAATTAAAATAGAAGAGACATATCATATCTCACCAAAACGTTAGCTGAACCAATTTATCAAATCGTACTACTTTTTGTTAGTTATGCTATGATACCAGCGTGATACCGGTATATTGAGGTTACCTAGCAAAAATTTGTTACGTTTCATAAATTAGTCTTGACAACACTTCTGACAACAACTGTAAGCAGACTTTCTTGGCAGCTTCTTCTATTTCTGGATTATTTCGGCTGATAATTCAAATTTAAAACAAGTTTTTTGACAACTTTGTTAACATCACATGTAATTGTTTCTTTGGAAATTAAAAGTTGTTTAATTACTTTAACTTTAGATTGACTGCTGAATGCTTAGTCAATAATTTCGGTAGTACAAAAATATTGTTTGCACCTCTGGTTAACTTTTACGCTCTCAGCTGATTGTAAGAGCTAACCAGAACAACTTTTCAGCAGCGGGCGTAAAGCTGATATTTAACGCCCTTGGTAAAAAAAACTAACTAACAATTAATGTATTTCATTTAGAGCAAAAACAGAAAATCCATCGCGTTCCTCCGATTTACGGGGCCGTTCATAAAATACGTTCTCATAACAGAGGGGGAGGTATCGCTTAGTGTGACAAGATGTGACAAGATTAACGAGGGGTCTAAAAAACTTGACGTTTGCAGTTCATAAAACAACTCTTCCTATTTTTTTTAAATTTTTAATTTTATTTTGCTGTCACGATGGAAAATCATTTGTACTAAGTGTGTACAGGTTTTCTCAAACTCAAGCTTCATCATTGGGATTTTGGAAACCTGAAGAGATACGAGGTGGGTTAAATGAAGGCAGAGTTGCGCAATTTGATGCTGATTACAATGCAACCCTAGAAGTTTAAAAATTCCGAATATTTCGGAGACTTTTGGTAAAAACCGAATATTCGCGATTAGGTTTTAATTTTTTTACGATTCTATTTGAATAGATGTATCTTAATAAATTTCCCACTTCCATTGCTACTTTTTATGTTCTATAAGATGGTGTTATGAGGTTTACACACTGACGTTTCGTCTTTGAGCTGCCATCATTAATTTTGTTTTTTTAAATACGGTCCTGGATTTTTATTTTGCATTTTAGGAGCTTCTAAGATTCCAAAACCAATGATATATCAAATACTAATTCAAAAAATTCATATTAATGACGATTTCCATAAGAAATCATGTCTTAGAGGGATACAGATAATATATTTTGGGTAGTAAAATTTGGTATAAAAAAATATTTGACGTTATTTAGTCATAAAGGGTTATTATTAGCCAATAATAAAAATATGCAAAGGGCCTATTGAGATTTTCTTTAAAACTGCGGCAAGTTACAAGTTCCTATTCAAAAATCTTGGCCTCTTAAAGTACAGAGATCCAAAATTAGACGTTTTAGTTTAGTTATTGTCTCATTTTTATTTAGTAAAGTATTATTTACAGATATTTTCATAAAATAAGCCGTAAAATAAGAAATAATTATGTTTTAAAAAATCTATTTAATCTTTTTCTTTGTTTTTTTTTATAATAAGTATTTACATAAACCTACGGTTAGTAGAGATTTTACCTTCCACTCCAAATTTCCAATATTTAAATCCCGTGTTAATAAACTGCCTCTTACCATACTTAAAGAATCCACGATACGTTAGTACGTAGGTGCCCTAAGTATAGACTTTAAGCTTTTGTTAACTGTACGAAGATAAAAAAAATCTTGTTCTAATTGTGGTTGTGGTCTAAAAAAAGACACTATGCACACGGCCTTGTCTGGGGGACTGTCGGCCTACAGTACATTCGATCATTCTCGCCAAGCATAAAACCGATGTCACTTCCGGACCGGTAACTATATTTTAATAAATAATAATACATTTTTAGGTGGAATTAGGCTATCCATTAGAGGCATGGACTCAAGCCGTTTATCCAGAACCAGTACATTCTGCGGCCGTTGATTATTACTATGCCATTACTAACAATACCGCTATGAGGCGAATTATGTCCGGTAAGCATTTTACCAATACAAATATTTTATAAAGCAGCTTTTCCAGCAGAACATATGAGAGGTACTACTTACATTTTGAGCCTTGGTGACACTTAGTGTTGTCAGGTGCTATCTGACGTTTCCACTAGAAAGTTTTAGAATTTTTACCATAAACTTCTTCAAACCAAAATGCCCTGTGACGACACAAGTGTTGCTAAGTTCGAATATTATTTTTTTGTACGTCGTTAATTTATTTGGTACTTTTTTACTTTTCGGTCTCACGGTCGATTTTATTGAAATTTAGTATACGGGAGTTTTTTGCAGCGCTGATCACGAATCCGAAGTCAGATTTTGTTGGAATCTTCTAGTTTTTAAGTTATAACACCCTATTTTGGCCCAACCTTTACATGCACAACCTTTTCTAAAATTCTTCTTTTTAAACCTGGTCGCAGCAAAATTGAATTATTTTATTGGAACACCTTTAATTTTTCGGGATTAACTTATTTTCACCATGATTTACCCATCAGTTTTACTAAAAAACATATTTAAAATATTTATTTTTATATTTAAACAACAAATCGACGATTATCTAGGGATATTTTACCCAACTGAAAGGCGCCAAATTTAAAATATGGATTGTTTTTACCAGCACTAAATGTAAAAAATATCTTTAATACAGAAAGTGGAAAATCCTATAAAAAATATTTAATTCAAGTATCTATCTATGTATCGTAGCATGGTAAGTTCCCTCGTTGAGGCCTAAGCCCATTATGCTCTACACCAACCCTTAAGCATACACAGGTTTCGTAACCCTGTACTGTGAAGTACTGTCCCTTATGTCTGCATTCCATTTACACTGATATGGCGCTGTCATTCTACTTACTAGCGCCCCAATTTCTCCACTAGTGATGCGAGTCCTGTTAGTGGTAGGAATCTTATGTCATTTAGATCCAACCATGCCGTTCCTAGACATTTTCCCCCAATGTGCTCTAGTGCTGGGCAATCTCTAATTAAATGTATGGCGTCCTCTCTTCCCTCTCCCCACCATATAGCCATTGGATAATATTAAGTCGCAAATTGGGTTATACTAAAGAGGAAAAAAAGGAAATATTTTTTTTTTAATAATAAAAATGCCAGTGCAACACAAGCCGATTATCGAGATTTTCACCCAGGTATGCCTTTGCCCTCAAGCCGCCCTTTCTATAGCAACAGAAAGACATTTTAGGATTCACAAAAATTTGTGAAAGAAAAAATGATTAGTGAACATAGATGAGGACGAAGAATTAAAGAGTTTATTATATTTTCTAGGTAAATAACTAATTAGCACTTTAAATTCTGTAAAATTAATTTAAATTTTGTTTGTAGAAAATCCTTTTTTTTTCAACTGAAGATGCCAGTATATATTTCGATAGGTCTATTTTCCTATCTTTTACGGATTTTCTTTAAACGGTGAAAGATATTTAGAGTTTTTTAAGAACGAGATAGAAAATTATTTGGAAAATTTGCCTATTTGTCAGTATAATGACATAACCTGGCACCAAGATTGAGTAGCACCCCATAATGTCTTGGTTATCCGCAATTTTCTCGATAAACGATATTCCTTATGGATTAGTGGAAATAGTGGCATTCGATGACCAACCAATAGCCTTGATTTAAAAATTTTAGATTCTTTTTTTTTTTGGTTACGTGAAAAACAAAGTTTATGACAAACGAAGGGCATCGTTGAAGGAGAAATAAAATTATAAATAGCATAAATAATTTAGTCGAGGAAAGCCGCATTTTATTGTGAATGCTATTGATAAAATAGAAGATGGTTACACAAAGTACCTAGATAATAATGGTGGGCATATAGAAAATATGTAAAACTTTATATTGTTATCGCTAAGGTATTAAAATTGTTGATTATTTCAATGGTTACTGTGATTTATTTGTTGGTCGTATAAGGTGTTTCATTAAAAAAATACAATAAGTCAAAAAGTTTAGGTGATGCTCAATTGTTTCTTTAAGTACCAAATTCGGACGGTTTAGATGATACCCTACAATGTTTATCTAAACAATGTTTTTCTTCCTGGAATAATAAGGTCACTAAAAGCTATCAAAATTTAAAGAAACACCCTGTATAATTAACAATTTGAGCAATCAAATAATCGAATTAATGGATAATCCGCCGCACAGTCCTGATTTTGTACCAAATGGCTTGTTTTGTTGCTGAACGTCAAGAATAAATTACGTGGACAACGATCTTTGTCGACAGAAAAAGCTGTTGAAGCGTTCAAAAACCATGTTTTAAAGGTGTCTGGGGCGAAATAAAAAAAAGTGCTTTTATAGCATTTTAAAATTACAAACCTTTTTATCCTAAATAAAATGCTATTATATTTAATTTTTTAATAAAAGGATACATTATGTATAATATCTATTTACATATACATATACATAAATAATAGATCCTTGCTTCTACTCGTATCTCTCATGTTTATTGTTATTTTCTTATTTAGTGTTATTTTTTACACGTAACTTTAAAATTGTAAAATTTCCTGAAATAATAAGAAATGATGATTAAACCAATATGAATGCGGGATCAGTGTAAAACTCACTGTAAGTAATATGCTGTTTGTATTCTTTCGAGTTGGAATGGCGAAGTACAGTGAGTGTTGTATTTACTTGATTTATGTTGACTTTGATTATCAGGACTTTTTCTAATTATGTATTGTTATTTAAATAAATAGTTTAAATTTCTTATTTGGTAAATATCAGCTGATTGTCAAAATATCGATTCTTATACGTCAATCCTCTAAGGCGAATTTAAGCGACACATCGATTTTCGTTTAAAACTGGTCTCACTCAAGGACATTTAAGAGTAATCGTAAGATTGTGATAAAAACTGGTTTCTTTTTGGCGAATAAACATATCAAGGGCCTAGCCCAAAAGGTGTTCGCGTGCGTACTGCATGAATTAAACCGAAAATGCTGTAGACCGAACAAGATTATGGGGAACGTCAGATAGAGATGTCAGGAACAAGAGGGACTTTTTCAAGGGCTTCGACATGTGAAGTCGTGTCGTGAAGGAGTCTGCTGCAAAAATCTAATCATCCTGTGAAATTTTGAAGATTATGTAATCTTGCAGTAAGAATAGAATTTAATATTTATCGAGACGTTAATATTTGAGATGTATATTGATTTTTAATACTAGAAAAGGAATATTTTTCGTGACTGTTTTCGACGTGATGGACGACTGTAAAGGAATCCCTCGAGAATAGAGAGTTCACCGAGGAGATGGTTTTTTGAGAGGACTTTGAGCATTGTATCACGGCTCTTCGTGGATTTGTTTTCTAATGAGATCTCTGATTGTGTCCAGCATTGTCACGGATCATCATAAGTTGCGAGCAAGCCGAAATGTAAACTCCGTAAGAACATTGGACTTTACCACCGAAGACTCTGTGAAGACTCTGAGGTCTTAAAGATATTTCCATCTGATCGACAAAAATTAAGGCCAGATCTTTTCATTTTAGTATTTTTTTTTAATTAAAAATCAATCCTAAATTTCACTTATCTAAACTATTTAACTTCTATATAAAAATGTAAAAAGCCAAATTGGTATCATATTTTTTTTTTGATTTACAGGCCGCACTAAAAATTCATGAATTTCGCCGTGGCCTAAAATTTCCCTTTTTTATGACATTATAATTTCATTCTCTTTAAACCACAAATACCAATTTTTCTTATCAAATTTAAACTTTAATAAGACCCATGTATACATAATGTATTATAATATATATCTAATTAAATGTAAATAACCTGTACATTACAAAAAAAAATAGTGTTTTGAAACAAACACCGAAACTAAAAATATAGCTATATTCATGTAAAGGTACCAGAATTTTATTTTAATTACTTTAAATTCTTAGTAGGTACTGGGTTTCTGATTTTGCGCAGGGCATTGGATAGAAAAAAATCAGTGGCGCTCAAGATAATTCTTTTTTACTATCGTAATAAATATTAAACAATTATCGACTTAAAAAAATGTCAAGCACGAACTACACTACCCAATTAAACTGAGATCTGCACACCAGGCAACCATAACATCAATCAACTAATGCCATACTGACGAGTGTTTAAACGCATCAAACTGATACATTAAAATCGAATGTTTTTAACAAATTGTCATTTTTAACGATTACTGATTTTATTTAACTCAGAGCTGGGCAGGAATAAGTCTTTGAATCGAATACATGAATCAATTCGATTAAATGATTCGGTTCTAAAAATTGTACATACATTTTAATTGCACTGATCTTAACTTTGTTGCTGATCTTCATAATTTTAAATATGTTATCTTGTTATTCTTGAGGATTAAATGGAACATTTTTGAACTTTCGAGATCTCATAAAGAATTTAAATTTAATTTTTAAATCCGAACGAATTAACGGTTTATAAACTCTAAAATATAAAGATACATTTACAAGTTGTTTAAGGTCATCTTGAGAATCACATTTTAAAAAATTACGAAGATTTAGCATAGTTTTGAAATTAAATATATGTAAATTTTAGATCCCTTTTTTGGATATACCCAGTATAGTTGGGAAATAACATATTCAAATTTAAAGAAAAAATCACCAAAACTAAAGTCCAAGTATGTTAACAGCATTTAAATGGTAAAAAATAGCTTGCATGACAGTGATTCAAATTATAAATTTGTTACCATTTTTTTAAATATCCTGTTACGATAAGACATTTTTCATAAAGAATCCTCGAACTAATCTAAGTGGATCATAAATCAGTTCCTTTTTAAAGATGTCAGCTTTTTGGCTGTATAAAGCCTCCTACGTGCCTCTTATACCGATTTAAACATTGATGAATGAACAAAATGAATGTACATTTTTGTAGAATAGAATAATTTTACTGTAGTTAATAAAAACCATATTTTAGGATATTTACTCAGAAAAATATTGTCTGATACCAAAGCCAAAATTGACGGCACCCTCAAACCTTCAGAAAGAAAAGTGTTCCTCTATTCAGGCCACGAAATGAATGTTGCATCAATGGTGTTATCGCTTGACGCATTTAAACTTGTTGACATACCCCCGTATGGTGCTTACGTACTTTTTGAAGTGCACGAGATTAACGGTGTATGGGGAATTAAGGTAGGTTCACATAGAATATTATAAAAACTTTTAACTAAATAAACTTTTTATTAGAAAAATTAACTATAAACAAAATTTAAAATTGCAGATAGGGTGACAACGGAATCACTACCGAGCCTTTTACTTTCTCTCTTGAAAACATATCGCTTTTAAATTGGGTCATCAACTGTCGGTCTTGGATAGAATAACATCACCGGAAGTGGCGTTAATTTTGATATGTTAAATATAATACCCAGTATATTTTTCAGGATTCGAATTCTATAAGTTATTCCTGACAGTCTACTATCCAATCTCGAAACACAGTGTCAGTATAATGTCTTAAAAATCATTCGCATTGAAAAACTGTACTTTCGACATATGCGATTCGATATTTTTACGAGTGGGTAAGACCCAAGTATCCTAACAAGGAAGTGCTCGGATTCATTTAACTAACTATTAATAGTCATTTAAATAGCAATCAATTCCGTATTATTGACATAAAGTTGTTTATTCGTTTGTTTTATTACAACTATAAAGCTTAATATTTTCAAAAATATTAAAAAATTTGCATTGCTAGTTATAGTGTATTCCAATAATAGTTTTTAACAAGTTGAATTTTAACGAAAATTAATTAAATTTTCTCAAAACTGGCAAACGGTGACTCCAAACATAACCAATCTGGATAAAGTAATAATCTAGACTTTTTAAGCTTAATTCACTTCACATTGGGTATGACCTTCGAAGGATGTTCATTTCGTGATTTTTAACTGAACTCTACTTTTTTTATATATTTTATTTAACGCCAAAACAAGTTCCGTATATTATTGGTATAAAGGTTTTTGTATTTTCAATTTAGTTTTATCACATATGAAGCCAATATATTTTAAATTAATAAAAGACAAGTTTCCTGTTTTTATTAATTTGTTAGTAAAGAGAATGACAATTAGGTCCTATTTATCTAGAAAGCTGCAGCCGAAAAGTTTGTAAGTTTTTGAATAATATGTTTTATTACTAAGTATTGTGTTCGACCAGTGTTTGTCTATTCTAAATTTATTATTAGATAGGCTCAGATTAAGATAATACAAGTTGGCCACTTTCATTTTCTAATTTGACTATTTAATTAATACAAATACGTAAGTATCTTTTAATTTGTTTACGTAAAGAATTAAAAAGCCTATTTTACATGTAGTGAATTTTTTATTTAAATTTACAGTAGCGTTTGCTATGTCTTTTAGTTTTAATAAATATTCAATCATAAAAAATTAAATTTAACGATGTCATACCTGGTTCTCTTGAACTTATGGATGATTGTCTTCAGGAAAAAACAAATTTTTCTTTTTCCAACCACACCACATCCTGTATACTTAATATTATGAATTAATACAATAAATTTGGTTTAAGAAATAACCAAATATTCTATATTAATTTATAATTTAAAGTATACGGGGTGTAGTGTGGTTGGAAAAAGAAAAATATGATTTTTCCTAAAGACAATCATCCATAAGTTCGAAACGGTGACTCGCAGACCCACGTTGTTATACATCGTTAAGAATCTCTTTTAATTCTGTATATAGATTTGGTATTATATACAGGGGGTTGTATTTAAAAAACTTAATAAATTTTACGATAGACAAAACATGGCAACACTGTAACATTTTTAAAAAAAAAAAAGGAATATTTAACGTATTTGTATTAATTTCAAAATAGGTCAAAAATCGAAGAAAAACTTTAATAAATTCGAAAAGTCGCGACACAAACCCATACTGTTATATATCGTTGAACCTGTCTTTGGAGGCGCTATCCAAATATATAATAATATATAGAGTGTCCCATATAAAATAAGGAAGTGAACACCAGTCGCCAACAAAATGAACACCCTGTATATGTAAAAGTGGAATTAATTAAAAGCATAAACTATTCCAAGAAACTTTTGTCCAAACTTTTTTTCTCAAAAGTCTGCAGTTTCTGAGAAAATGTATAGGACCCTAATAAAATGCCCACCCTGTACATAAGATCTTCAAGATTTAGTTATACTGTTGTCTATAAAGTAATATAGGCATTCCATTTTATCATATTTCATTATTTCGTCATAGCATTCAGGTTTTAAAAATATATATTAATCCACTTGTTTTTGATATCTTTGAATATCAAGCATAAAGAAAGTTTCGTTTTAAGATATTTTTCTCGACTTTGACTAACTCTACTAGTCCATCTTTTTGAGCTCCACTAAAATATTGTAGTCTTTCTTTTATACCAGAACGTTCATCTTCTTTTTAAAAATATAACTCGATTTTGAAATACACAAATTTATGAAATTACCGGTAAACGATTAAATTTTTAAAGGTTATGTTTAGTATTTGCTTTTTAATTTTTTTTGCCGTTCTGTTATCCACATTTACACTGTTGCCAAGTTTTCACTCGACAAAATTTCGAATTTGAGGTTAAGACTTCTATAACCTTCAAGGTAAAACAAAACGGGTAATCGAAACTCATTTGCGATATTTGTCAATTGTAACATTTTTTAATTAAGACTGGAGAATTGACTTCCTGATATCAAACCTGTATTACATTCTATACCTACCTATCTTTGCTGGCTGTCGAGAAAACGACGATTGAAAAAGTTTCCACCACCGCACGTTATGCAGTTATGGAAAAACATATGAATATCAAGAAAAATTTAATACATTTAATTTAACTCTTCTTGGAGACTCTAGTTGCTAAAGTCATAATAATACTACTTCCGGCTTTACCGAAGGTGCTGCAAAAATTGACTTTCCTAGCAATCCCATGTAACATTTAAGGAAAGTTTTCGGAAAATTGCAACAATGTAGTGCCTTAAACTATTGAAGTTTTCACCTAACAGTGTTGCCAATGTGATGAAAAATTATAATTTTTGGGGTATAATTGTTACTTGGGATTTTACTTTAAAAATGTTTATTAAGACCCAATATTTTTTTAGATATATGATCCTCTTTGTTTTTTCCATATAACTGAATAATGTGTGTTTTTTTGGACATTTTCAGTCGCTATTTTCTCGATAAGTAACAAAGATAGTTATATGACATAATACAAGTTTCATATCAGAAATGGATTGTAGAATTTGTATTTTCAAAAATATAGGGGGCGTCCCATTTATAATACCAAATCTACGCCACTTTCAGGTATACCGCCACCAATAACCAGATGAATTTATATCCAAAATGGGCATCTGACGACAAAATACATTATTCTAAAATTTAAACGGCTTGGTAGTAATTTTATTTTCACCCGGCTTACTATAATGTTATAGAGAATTTATGTATCAAAAGTGTTTTTTGGGTACTTGCCTGATGGAACCGCTTCACTCCTGCTCCCAGGACATTATGTGCATACCTAGAATCGATTAACCTTTACTAACTTGCAGATTGACTAAAACAAACTCAAAAAAAGCATTAGTTAATTAAAAGACCCGTCAGTGTTTCGGTTGCAAGTCTGTTACCGTTTTCAGGATAAAATTAATTCTACAAACTTTTTAAAACTCAAAAAATTTAAATTAAAATTATTTTTATTTTAATAAAAATTGAAGATTTACAGAGTGTCTGGATTTTGTTGTAATTGCTGGGTATCTCCCTTAATATTAGAGATAAGTACTTGCGGTTTTTGCGAAGATCGCTACTCTTTGATGAAACAAAAGATGACACTAAGCTCACATAGCTCTTTTCGTTTTTGACATACGGGCAAAATTCATTTTTGTACATTTTTGGATTCCCCCGTAATTCAGTTATCTTCAACTTACAACAAAAGTAAAAAACTGACATTAGTAGGCATATTTTTGTAGAATCCAGTGGTGTAGTTAGATTTTTTTAAATTTAATATTTTTCGAGAATGAACCAAGCACACGTTTTTTCTTATGAAACACACCTTCAAAATACAACTATAGCTTAAATCTAACTCGCTCTAAAAATTTATAGTGAATGCCTAAATAATATTTTTAAAAGTATTAAATTTTATACTAAATTTAAAATCTAACCTTACAAAATTAAAAAACAATAACTAAGTACTTATTAAGCTGCGAAAAATATTGTTCAAACTGCAATACATTATGTTCTATGCATTTATTATACACTGTTCTAATGTTGAGAAGTGCATTTATTAATATTAATGGACAGTCTTTCAAATTTCCAAATTCTTGTTCTGTGGCATTTCAAAATTCTTGAATTGACTGATGTTGAGTACGACATGTTTTATTTTCCAAATAACCCAAAAAAAAATCCAAAATTGTTTAATCTGCTGACCTTGAATGCCACCTTAGGGGCCATCCATAAATTACGTCACACCTTAAGGGGGAGAGGTGTAGAGGGTTGTGACATTGTATGATAAGGGGTATGGGGAGGTCATTAGCTTTGTGACATCACTTGTAAAAATCTAAATTATTAAAACGCAAAGCTTAAATGTAAACGAAAATCTTGATTTTATTTATTTTGTCAATTATTTAAAATGTTTAATTTGATGTTAATTCTATTAAAAAAATATTTTTAATGAAGATAAAAAAAAATAAAATTACTGGTTTGATGTTTAGATGTAAAATTTCAAAATAAGTGACGTCACACTAGGAGGGAGGGGGTGTGGTGAGGTGACGAGTTGTGACAAGGACGGGGATGGGGGTCAAAATATTATGAAATTCGTGTGACGTAATTTGTGGATGGCCCCTTTTAGGACCATGGGTGCCAATTAATGCCCTGAAAAACAACATGGGTCCACCCAAAAAAAGATAATTTTCTGGCATATTTTTTGCCGCTAAACACGAATCTGAAGTCAAAATTGGAGGCCAAACTGCAAAAGATGGAGAAAAGGCGTAATTTCGTCAGTTTCTTAAAACCTATAAAAGATACACGAAACTTTTTATAACATAAACTATGTATTTTTACAAGACCTTTAAGTTATATAACCTTTTTGTCTAACTGCAATATTTTTCGAGTTATAATAAAAAAAAACGAATTTTTAGGATTTTTTCAAGGTATAGGTATCTCCTTTCAAAAAAAGTTTTAAAATTTTTGTCTTATTATTTTTTTATTTTTTTCTGCAAATTTTAAAAGATTTGTGGATTCCAATGAATAAAATAAATGATTTATTATAAAAAAAAACAAAAATCACATTAATAAAAAAAATCCTATTTTCGACTAACATTTTTTGTGTCTCTTTTTTGTTCTATAAAATTGTTTGTATCTCTTATGTTTATATAGTCGTAGTTCAAACATTCCGTGTTAGCAAGTTTCTGCCGGTAAATGTATCGCATCGGTTTTTTGGGTTTTTCTCGATTTTTTGCTGTTTAACCCCCAATTTTGACTTCAGATTCGTATTCAGCGGAAAAAAATACGCTAGAAAATCTTAATCCGACACCCAGCACTCACCACTTTTTTTTGTGGAACGGTGTTATTATACACTATAATTTTATTACTTGTGCATGATGTGCGGGCACCGTCTTGCTGAAAAAACAACTGATTTAACTGGGCTAACAGTATTTCATCGCATAATTTAGATACGGTATTTTTCAAAATATTTAAGTTTCTATTTCCTGTTAAACTTTTTTCATAAATAAGAAATTTAAATCCTAGATCCCAGAATAAAATACGCCACGCTGAAACCAAATCTACCTTGTTGCTCTTTTAATAAATCATATGTTGATTTTCTCTCGACCAATATCTGCTAATTTGTCTATTTAATATTCCAGCCCTGCAGATAAAAGCCTTGTCCGTTTTTTAATTGGTAAAGGGTTTTTTGAGACTGTTTCAGGCGGTCTGGAGGGATCAATCGATTCTGTATATATACCCTGGGACCAGGAAAGAAGCGGTCCCATATGGCAATTACCCAAAGATGATTTTTTTTATTATTTTGTCTAAACAACACTCTGTATATGTTTTTTCTTTTTCAGCTCTTTTACCAGAACTATCAAAACAGTGCCCCAAATCCTATAAAATTACCGGGATGCGACTATTTCTGCCCTTATGACACATTCTACTCTTTAGTAGAAGATATTTTACCAGCTGATGATACCGATTGCTTTGGTTCTTAACTATGTGTTTAACACCTCACCGGTACTTTTTCAAAAAAAGCAACTTACAGGAAAATGAGAACAAAAGTATCTCTATTCACCTTTAGTGTATAAGTACCATTTTACCATTATTATACGTTGTAAATTACAAATAACATTTTTGTTATTATAAATTAATAAATTATAAATAACATTTTTTTTCTTTATAACGTCCTTAAGTACTTGAACATGCTCGGTTTGCAGGAGCCCAAGAGCGGGAGCTACTGTAGCTGTCGGTTTTATGTAAAACTGGATATATTAAAAAATTAAGATGATATAGGGTAAGTCCGGGGAGATGGCCGTACGGGAGAGATGACAAGTTCAATTATTTTTTAAACTAAAAGCTAGATGGCAGCATTTAACGCTTAGTACGCTTCTTCCAGCAGAGATAACTAGAAGCACGTGCAAAGTTAAGGTAAAATCAAATCAAAAAGTAAGTAAAAACCTCTTTATTTGACAGCATGTGTTCTAAATGTGGCCTAAAAAAGAGAAAAGAAGAAAAGCAGAAAACTAAAAAAAGAGTGAAGTAAACTACTGGTCATCATCCCCTTACTACCATGGCCATCTCTCCCGGACACCTCGGGAGAGATGGCCAATCGAGAGTTTCCGTTATGTTTATTTTTTTTTTAATTTATTTAATTAAAATTTGTTAATTACTTAGTGTTCTTTTGTACCTAAATGATTAAAAACTGGTCTTAAATAAATATTTTGAAAAAAATACCACTAGTTTGATTTTTATAGCGTCTAATAAAAACTACGGCCATCTCCCCCGGACTTACCCTATATGTAGTGTTTCATACAATTAAAACAGAGGGGCGGTTTGTTGTACCCCTCATCAGATGTTATCACAATTTGTTTAAAATGCGAAGAATTGTTGTTAAAACATATCGTTTTAACTAGCCAATGCAACTACTCCATGCAAACCCTACTCAAAATTACAAGGGTCCGAACAATCTCCCGACGAGAGCCGATCTCGGCGGCCATTATAATTTTGGCTTGTCGGAGCGAATCACGAGTCTCCTTAATCGCACCCCCGACCAATTACAGCCCGACTTGCGCTTTATACTACCGTTCGCCATTTAGTCAGTTCCTCTTTAGAAGCTTATGCCTCGTACAGACTACACGTGCAACGTGTAATGCAACGTGTAAAGGCGCTCCCACACGATGTGGCGAATGCCTTCCAACGTTGGACACACGGGCATTTGACACATCGTGTGGGAGAGCACCGGGCGATCGCATGTGTCCAACGTTCGTCATTTGATACGTTCGGAACAAAGTCGGTAAATTTACCCCGCGTCAAAGGATGCCTCCAACGTTCGAAGCAACATTCGTGACCCTCCCACACGATTTGTTGTGTCGACCGGTAAAATCTCGTGTCATCAGTGGCGCGGTGGCACTATAATTTTTAACTTGTTTGTTTTGGAGTTATTTGGGGGAGTTTGTTGTGGTGTTTTCTGAGGAGTTCGTACCTATAGTAAGGGTAAGTATTTTGACTTTTTAAATACCTAATAACTGTAAACGTATACATAATATTATTGTGTTTCCTAAAAATTGATTTTTGATAGTCTTTAAAAACTATAAAGATAAATTTATTTTTTTATGAGTTTAGTCAGGTAGACACTGACTTTGAGTATCAATATTTATTAGATAATAAATTAAGATGGTGGATAGGTGATTGTATTAAAAATAAAAAAAAAACAACAAATTTCATTAATCTAAAATTTCATTGATATAAACAGTCGTAGAATGAGTGCTTCAGGTTGAGCACGATGTAAAAAAATGTAGCGCTTCCAAATATGCCCTAATTTCTACAATTTATGTGATTTTTAGCCAAAATTAAAGGCTTTTTTGAAATGAGGTTTAAAACAACAAACAAAAAGTCTTAATCAATAAGATTTGTGGTGGAGTTTGTCTAATTCCGTTTAAAGAACGGGGATGCTTATTTTTATTTTCTTTTTTAAATGATTTAAATTATTTTTATTTTTTTTAATTTCATACCTCTCCTACTTATTTTTTGAATGGATCAACTAAAAAAATTAAAACTTGGAGTAAATAATTAGGCCCATAAGCACTATTTCTTGCTGTAAAACTTGTTGTATACATACATTACATAATACAGCAAAAGATAATATTTAAGGACTTACCTATTTATTTATGTTAAGTGTCAATTTATTCAAATTTTCAAATTTCTTTTTTCCTTTTTAGGAAGAACATGGATTGGACCAATGAACTCATTCTGCGGTTTATACAAGGTTACGAAAAACCTCCCATCTTATGGGATTACAAGCATCCAAGACAAAAACAGAAATGCATTACATGATGCATGGACTCAGATTGCAAATAAATGTCGATTGAAGTTCAGGCCAGAATT
>JAHBCN010017928.1:0-17703 GCA_019359885.1 Listronotus oregonensis
ACAAATTAAAAAAAAAGGTCCTTTTATTGTTTCAGAAAACAATAATTATCTCCCTTTTTAAAAAAAAAAAGATTAAAAGGGGAATTTGGGAAAAAAAAATTTATCTTACAATAAATTTGATCTAAATTTTGGTGCCTCAAATTTTATGTCAGCGAGTGTTTAAAAACATTACTGCTATTGAATTCAGGTTTGCGTCTTTTGGAACGTGGCCAAAATAAATGCAAAAAAAACCAAATTAAAAAAGTGATAAAAAAAACGTTTTTTTCTTCTTTTTTAGATTTGTATCCTTTTTTTAAGGCAATATAGTTTTTGGGAAATTTTTTTTGGAGAAAAGAAACCGGAATTAAAACCTTTAAAATAAGCGTAGCTTGAAGTTTTTTTTTTTAATTTTTAAATTTTTTTTTTCAAAAAGTATTTTAATCAATGATTGCATAACATTATTTTAATAATAAAACTTAGTTTAATAATTTATTTTTAAGTACAACAATAAAAAGTAGGTAGGTAAATTTAAGCCACTTAAATGGGGTTAGGATTAATTATTATCTGTTACATATATGAGTCTTCTGCTACCCCCCAAACTTTCTTATTTGTGTATTGATAAATCCTTTACTTTAGGTATATTAAATACCTATGTTATGTAAATATCTAGCTTAAGCTAGGTATAAGCTTTTGCAGTGAGTCCCCAAATTTGGGTGCCGTTTGGATATGACCCAAACTAGTTAAATACCTATTTTACGCTAAAAATAGCCACAAGTTGTATTGCAGTTAAGAAACTTGTTAACTCTTGACAGAATTATTATTATTTCGAACAGATACCTAAGTAATTTTTTTCTTGTCAGTTTAACTAAAAATGTATTTAAGTGAATTTATAATCATATAGGTGTATAGGATCCTTAATGCTCTATTTTAAAAAGGAAAACAGTGACGCAAATAAAATTATGTCGATTATTAATCTCCTTTATTTTATTCTCTTAAAATAAAATGTTTATTCCTTTTGCAATCATGTATCTATGTTATTTTAATACTGCGATATATATTCGCGACTTATTTTGTTTAGCGCCACTAAAATCTAACAAAGCTTTAGTGGCGATACCTATAGATCTGCCAAACATACGGGGTTTAATCAAGGAAGTTTAAAGGTGTATGGAAGTCCAATGCTATGGCCCATTCCATCAAAAAATGTTCAGCCCAGTATGAAAATAACTGTCAGAGTTGGCCCCGCCGATTCTGCGCAATAACAAAATTCCACGAACTAATTTAATGTGTTGCCTACTTACACACTGATAAATCAGTGTGAAGTTAGCCAACACATTATCATTTTATGAGAGCCGGAGTACCGTTTTTTGGATTGATCAAAACCTTCTTATTTTAGTGATTAGTGTTTATTAAATTGTGACTATAATTTTGTGTTTATTGTTTGTTACTTATAATATCGTAACAAAATGACTAGAGGTTGATGGTTTTGTCTTGCAAATTCAAGGGTAACATACCCGTCTTTTTAACTTTAGGTAAGTTTTTTTATATTTAAATTATGCTTCTTATAAGACGTAACGTTAGGTAACCGAATAAATAATAATAAATCAATTATGAATTATAGAAAAGAAAATTTCATAGGAAATATTAGTGAGAAAAGTAAGACAATCTTAACTATCTTTTAGATGATTACTAACCACAATGTTTGTGTATTTCTGTGGATTATTAAAAAGAAATAAGGTTTACATTTAGGTACTTTTATTTCATTTAATAATTTAGTACACTTTTTTAAAGGATCAAAATTATTGATTACTGGGCAGACCAGGCAAATTTTAATATATACAGGTCCCTCTAATTGAATGAAAGGAAGTACAATTTTGGTACGGTTTTTTGGGGCGCTGATTACAAATCTAAAAAAAATCGGCAATGTTTCGTTTTCGAGATATTCATCATCAAAATTGAAAATCATACTAACCTTATTTACACTATTCCTCCTTCTTTTAGCACAAAATTTTGATTTTTACACTAAATTGGCACACAATATTTCACAAACACCTTTTTAAAACTTTTTTTATGTTTATTTTACACCTTTTTTACACTTTTATTTTTTAAGTATCTAAATATGGCTGCTGCCTTTGAACTTAAAAGTTCGCAATTTAATGGAAAAAAGATGTAAAATAAATAAAATACAAGGTTTTAAAAGGTGTTTATAAAATATCATACCTATGCCACTTTAGTGTAAAAATCAAGAATTGCGTACAAAAAGAAGGGAGAATATAGTGAAAATGAGGTTAGTTTAATTTTCAACTTTGATGATGAAGATCTCGAAACGAAACGTTGCCGAAAAGATATTTTTTCAGATTTGTAATCAGCGCCCCAAAACCCCTTTATACCAAATTTGATCAAAATCGGAGAGGAGGCAACTTTCGAGACAATACCATTTATTTAAAAAAAAAATTAGATTTTTGGTTTCTTAATCTTGCATTATCAACTTTTTATAAGCTCGACATACTGTACACACATAATATTTAACGGATACTGTTACAACATATACTCAGATACCAAAAGTTACTAAACATTTTTAACCACTGTTATTCTGTCTCATGAATGTTTGTTATTAGTGAAAAGTGCCTAAAAGGCAGTTATAAAAATTTTCACTTTTTAATGTACAACCAGAATCTTAGGATTAGATTAAACTCATTTACACTATCTTGCCCTTCTTTTATCACAAAATTGGTGATAAGTACATAATACTATCATACAATGTTTGAAATTTATTTTAAAGAATCGTGTTTTTATTTATTTACAAAGATTTTTGGTAAAAATACAAAACTTCCAAAAATATTGACCATTTAAATAGAAGGCTGCTCTGGCGCCATCTATTCTTTCCATATTATATCAGATGATATAAAATCTAATATTACACAATAATTTTAAATATTCTATAGTAGTATCCTTTAATAACCAACAATTTTGTGCAAAAAATAAAAAAAAAGTGAATGTTGGAATTTGACATTTGATGATGTCAATTTTATAGATAGTAACAAAGAATTATGGAAATCCGGCCCTGACCTACTATTCATTGCGCAAATTCCGCGGGGCCAACCCCCCTATTCCATATTTTGTTTTATAGTATTGGGCTTCCATACACCTTTAAACTTCCTTGGGTTTAATACAGATAGGGGCGAATTGTATAAAAAAGTAGGTATTGGAAATTATATTTAGCAGATCCAATAATTCCGAACAAATTTGTATGTACAATACCTACTCTTTATAATAGTTATTTAACACATGAAAACCGAGTTTTAAACCTAAAAGCTTTTTCCTAATGTAAAATATGATATATCAGATTGACGGGTATGTAGATTTTTTTTGCTGTAGTAAATACTAATAATTCTTTATATTTAAATCAAAGTGAGTCTATATTTAAAAAAAAGCATTAGAGAATTTAATTTTTTTTAATTGTTTTATTGGGAGAAGTTTGACAGCTTATGTTGTATTTGGTATACATCTCCTTTCACAGCACACCTTTTAGAAGTATAGCTTTGCCATTTGTTGGCACGGCCAAACGGCAAGGCTCCCTCTAGTAGGTATATGCTCGAGGGTACAAGCCGAGCTCATACCTACTTTATTTGAGAATGAGCATATCTATTACCAAATATTACCTACATTAGATATAGTCTGTCTCAAAGTATACCGTGTTAGCTCTTGCCTTCATTTATGGATTATACCTGCCGACAGCAATAAAACTGCGGATCGGTAGGTATTAAAGGACAGAACATTAGGGACGGACTTTAATAATATAAAGATTTATAATTTATTGTTTATTTGGGTGGGTATAATCTTTAAATTACATTAAGAAATTAAATATATGCAAAGGTTTAATAAATTTATAACTGCATTATCTATACATAATTACATTTTTAATCTAAATATCTAAATCTAATTCTGTTTCACTATCAGAGTCATCATTGAGATTAATTACAATAGGATTTATGTTGTTTTGGATAGAAATGTAAGAGTCCTCAATTTTATAATGTGCTGTAGTGAATTTTTCCAGCTCTCAACTGGTATGTTAGTAATTACATTTTTTATCAAATTTATATCACTGGGACTTAAAGTAGGTGTAACATTTTCTGCTCTGATCTTTGATTTTACTTGGTTCCACAAATGCTCTAGGAGGTTAAACATACAGTGATACGGAGGAAGCCGTAAGACAGTATGCCCAGCCTGTTCAGCCAAATTATAACATACATATTGGTTTTTAATTGCATATTAATTTAGGACTTCCAAAGGATGCGTTTTTTTGTAACTGAATTCAAAATAAATATCATTTTCTAACAAATACTCCTGGATTTCAGTTTTTGAACTTGATAAAGCTGGTGCTTTGTGTAGCAGACGGCTGTGGTAACTTGCGTTATCCATGACAATAACACTGTTGTTTGGAATATTTTTTAAA
Organism: Listronotus oregonensis; assembly: GCA_019359885.1. NCBI lineage: Eukaryota > Metazoa > Arthropoda > Insecta > Coleoptera > Curculionidae > Listronotus > Listronotus oregonensis. Next base: position 4,433 of record JAHBCN010017928.1, read on the forward strand.
AGATAATTTTGAGACCAGTTTTCAAAAAGTTCTGAAATTGTATCCCCATGATAATCCAAGCTAGAATCCTTAATATTCCTTGCAGACAACAGCAAGCAGTTTGGGACAAATCCGTCTTCCGAACCAGCGTGTATTGTGGTAATGCGTTTTCCTTTATTTGAAGGTGCTTTCGTCTGACAGTTTTGACTGGAATCAACCCATCCTTTGGATACTGTGTCGTGTGTATCAAACCATGTTTCATCAAGGTAAATTATGGTTCTGTTTTCTAACCTATATCTTTTAATTTCTTGAAGGTAATTAAATCTCCAAGTGCGTAATCTGTCCGATTCCATTACTACTTGTCTTTTGTCTATTTTGCGGTATTTAAATCCCATTTTACAAACAACTCTATGGAGGGTGGCACGGCTAATATTTATAGGTATTGGTTTCGTCTTCGTCTAGCTTCTTTTTCAGTTTATCCAAGGTAGAAATAACTCCGCTTTTATAAAAACAATATATTTTCCTTCTTATTAGGTCCTGATCACTATTGTCTATACGGTGAGATTAAAATTCACTATACGTTTTTTTCTTTTGTTCAATTCTTCACTAATAATAATATCGCTCATCGATGATATTGGACTTTTTGTAAGTGGACAGGTTTCTTTTAAACCTTCTTGTTTAATTTGTCCTCTACTGATTAAAGTTTCATACACATTTTTCACAACCTGTTTTGCATCTAATGACAAATGATTTCGACGCGACATAGTTATATTCTTGTAAAACAACTTTTTCGAAACGCACAGTAAAAACGGTTATTCAACACTGCCACTAAAATATTAGCCAAAATATTTATATGTCTAATGGTTAATACTCAAGGAATACCTGGCCCACCCCTGTCCTTATGAACAAAGGGGTTTACCCAATAACAATAGGTAATAAAATCGTTGAAGGTTTATTGGGGTATGGTCCGTCAAAAGCCATAACGATATACTTTGAGACTGAGACAGACTATACCTGCAAAAAAATATCAGGGAGCGAAGAAAAAATCAAAATGCAAAGTAGTGTTATTATTACATAGCGGCAGGATATGTAAACTAGTTGGTACCAGGCAACTTACAAATCCGTTATAAAACAGAATGTGTGGCAGGTACAACCTACCGCAGGCCCCCCGATTTATTCCACCGTACAGTTGTAAAGTTTCGTCGGCGTCGCAGATTAACAGCAGCGTAGATTATCATGCCGGTCGCACGCACCATCGAAATCCTTTCCGCCAAGTACGACGGTCACCGAAACCAACCCCAGATCACGGCAATAAAACAAAGACGTCGCCGTACGGGCACCCTTTTTACATCTCGGCGCTCGGGCCATCTCTTAGTGTCAATGGGCCCCACGAGGCACGCACGCCATTGGCCAACGGTATTGCCGCGTGCCAATGGACGACCGAGGTTGAACTCCATAGAAAATGGCCGGGCGGGCCGATTGTGCCGATCGGTATCGACATTGGTCGAGCGGGGGGGGAAAGGGGACGAAGTTATTGCTCGATGGTGTTGGGGGTGTTTGTTTGGTCGGGGGATTTTTGTGTTCTGGTGGAATCGTGACTGATCTAAGGGGAGAGTGGTTCGGTACGAATATAAAGTTATTAGTTGAATCCGGTTATAAATAAGCTATATAAATAAAATTTTTGTCAGAAAAAAGGAATAATAATTGTGGTGTTCCTCAGCGCGTGGGTTGATAAAAATCATGAAAAAAAATTCAATCATTTATGATTTCTTTTAATCATGATTTTTTTTAAATTAAAAAAATTACCATCAGCTGTTACAAATAAATAGTCGAACTTCGATAACTCAAACCACGACTTTAAATAAAAATTCAAATTTTCGAGATTCCAGTTATTAAACAAATAAACAAAACACATAAAATGCATTAAAGAAGTTTATTTTTTATTTTGGTTTTCAACAAAATCTTGAATGCTGTTAAAGGTATTATACAAAACATTCGTTGTGTGCTCATACGTTTTTAAATACGAACGTAAAATTTCCAACGAATTTTCCACCGACTCATTTGAAGGCTGTCTTACTGTCATATGGATTATTGGGCTGTTTAGATTCTAGCGTAAACCGTAAAGATCTATATCTTCATTGTGGGTAACTTTAAGTTACAATATCATATCATCCACAGGGATAAAATCATAAAACTTAAACACCTTCTGTGCGTTTTAAACCATTATAAGCTTCATTCATATTGCTTTCGTAGTTGCATTTCTTCGTCACTGTTTTCTTTTAAATAGGTATTCATTTAGGAAAAAAAAAAGAAAGTCATTCTCCTTTGCATTTAAAATATTTAAAAAAAGGGCTATTAGAAATGGTTCCAGACTTAACCCCCAATATTCCATCCCTTTTATTGGATTTTTTTTTGATACAATCCATCAAAGTTATGTTGATTTTCTTATATTTTTATAAACATTTTAAAGTTTTTTTTTTTCTGGCCGATTATGGCTTTTCAAATTTTGTTTGACACGTTTTAAAAACTGAAAAATTCAAAATTTTCCCGGGGAAAAATTGACTTATAGGGTGTTGCCAAATGTTTCGTTCGAGTTATCAAATTATTCAAGTAATAGAGATTCGAGTTATCGTTATCAATTTTACATAATGTTCACTCTTGTTGCTATTGCCAACGAATTTAATTCGAGTTATCAAAAATTCGAGATATCGAAGTTTGATTATTAAGTTCGACTGTACAGGCGTAGCCGGGGGGAGGGGGCTGAGCCCCCCTGGGCTTTCTGTCCCGAAGCTGTCTCTCGCCCCTGCAGCTTTTTCGATCGCACGTAATCCCCCAAAAAAATGTTAATTAAAGAAGAGGTGGTTTCAGGAGTTATAAAAACAAGTATTCAATAAAAAAATTTCTCGCAAAATTAAGAGTCAGAAAAAATACTAGCAAGCTAAACTTCCACAAACATAAATTATAATAAACCGTTATTGAAGCCGCATCAATAAAATTCTAAAAAAACCCTAATTATTTTCCAGAAATACGAAAATAGAAACTGTAGGTGTTTTCAAGATGCCGCGCCGCACTCCGCGATTTCTGTGAATGCAAATGCCTATCGCCTATCGCGCCCCCCGGAAAAACAACTTTTTTACTATAAAAAAATTCTTTTGATGTCCAGGAATAAAAGAATAAAATGTTTTCTTTATAATTTTTTTCAAAGATGTTTTGCTAATTCTGGGGCCTTATGTCTTTTAAATATTTTTAATAAAGTGGATTAGTTTTGTTTTCGATGTAAATCAGTACGGTTGAATTAATTTTAGCTTGTTGTTATTGGTTTTTGGGTGTTAAAACTTTACGTATGTAATAGTTTTTTTTTGTCTAGTTGAATTTAATTTTCTGTAGTGGAAATCTCTTAAATTCGATATCTTAATCGCAGCGTTATGGATAAGTTTGTCATCAAATTAAAGAAAAATATTCCGACAGAAGATGAAAATGCATCATGTTCAAGCAATTTGACGTCTGTAAGTAGTGAAAGTGCCCTCACGGCCTCCTTCTTACCACTGAAGTCTAAACAAGTGCAGTATCCGTCAGATTTAGCTTTCAAGATCTGGATATTGTTCAGGTGATCTTACCATATACCCCAAAGATAAAAAAGGTAAGCTTTAGAAAAGAATGGTTTCAAAAAAATGTGTGGCTAGAATATTCAAGTGTTACCGATTCTGCATACTGCTACGCATGTAGACAATTTCTACCGATTGATCTAAAAGAAAACATGTTTGGTACTGTGGTTTTCGTAACTGGAAGCATGCACTCGATAGTTCAAAGGATTTCCCACACAATGCTTCTAAAACTCACATTGAAGCTATGTCCCAAAAAGGGCAGAGAAGCAACGTCGACAAACTTTGGGAAAATCTGTTTCCACGCTTGTAAATGAAGAAGTTTTTGAATGCAATCGGTACTATATCACTTGTATTGCCCAGATTATCCAACTTCTGGCTGTGAATGAGCTACCAATGAGGTACCTATGATATCACGAACATGAAGAAAAAAGCTTATTTATGAACATTTTTAAATTTACTCTGAAAAAAGATCAGAAACTTGCTAAATGTCTAACAAATGCCCAAATGCTACATATTTATCACCAGACATTCAAAATGATGTTGTAGAAGTCATGGCTGAATGCGTTCGTGAAAACATCGTTGCTGATATTAATAATGCAGACGTTCCCTGGTTTCCCTTTTTGAAGATGGGACAAAAGATAAAAATAATAGGGAAAATGTAGCCATTGGTATTCGTTATGTGAGGGTAAAGTTTTAGAATCAATTATCTGCATAAAAACCACAGCAGTTTTAAAGATGCTGAGTTTTTTTCTAACTTAACATTAAACACTCTCCAAGAATACGGAATAACAGCAATCGGATGCTTGCCAGTGCTTTGATGGAGCGTCAGTAATGAGTGGAAAGAATGGAGCGTCCAAGCAAAAATTCGAAAACTAAACCGATTAATTCCATATGTGCATTGTGCTAATCATAGGCTTCACTTGGTTTTAATTAAATCAATTGATATTCCAATAATCAAACAATTTTTGATCAGTGCACTATGTTATACCACTTCCTTAAACAGAGTGCCATAGCTAAGTTATACGAAGGACATACTCTAAGCAGACTTCTTGAGAAACGCTGGTCAATTTACATGTGACTGACGTCATATAAAAATTTTAAATGAAATTATTATTTTGTTAAATAAAGCTGTGGTCGATAAAAATTTTCAGGGGACAAAGTTGCCGAGGCTGTTGGTTTAAAAAATGTCTTTCAATGGACCATTTTAAAATTTGGGTTTTTAGTTTTCATGAATAACTATTACATACTTTGGAACCACCCGAAAAAATTTTTCAAGCACGTGAAACAGACCTTCGACAATCCGCAGAGATAATAGAATCCCTTATTGGATAAATTTCCCAAGAATTTAGAAATGTCTCAGTGTATGACGAAATATGTGATATTTGTTCAAGTGGTGATTTTAATACAGGAAAACAAAATCTGAAGTGAGAATCAAGCGACGCAGAAAAATTAATCCTGTACTAAAAGGTTTTATTATTATGGAAACTACTGGTACTTCTAAAAGTTCCCACGTTTTGGGGAAATCTATATTTTTTGAAGTGCTGGATGTCATGTTATTGGAACTAAAACGAAGGTTCAGTGAAAATAATGAACTAATAAACGCGCTTCAACCCGCCGAAAATTTAGATTATGAAGGGATAGTTACCTCTTTCACTGGGAATATCTCTTCCTAGCAAAGAAGAACTCAATGTTGCGAAACAATATTTAAAAAAAAGGAAAATCTAACGTGTTTTCAAATGTTCAGTCAAAAACTGAAAATACATATAATATGTTAGCTGCACCCGGATTTCTTGAGTACAGCTGTTTGCGAGTCAAATTTTTCTTTTCTTACAAGGATTAATCGAACTCAACGACTGTCAATGACACACCAAGGTTGTCAAATCTCGTATTTTTGGCATTTGAAAAAGAGGAACAAATTCATTAAATATGATGCAATTTTTACGAAGTTTAATGAAAAGAAAAATAGAAAAATCAAATTTTTTTTAAAAATATTATTATCACCTATAATGTTTTACCAGACAGTTTAGTTTTCCTTTTTTTCATGATACAATCTTTCGAGTTGTTTTATGTTGTTGTTGGAAATTATGTTTTGTTTTTTTATATGTATCATTATAAATTTATTTTTAAATATTTATTTGGACTGAAGACGGGAATAACATAATATTTTTTATATTTTATTCAAAAACTATTTGCGTAGATTTGTTTATTATACCTAAATATGTATATACCATTTAAACAATATGTAACTATTAAATAAAATAAATCTCAGTAAATATTATATAACTATTAAAAAAAAAAGTTCGCCCCCCCTTGAAAATATCTGTGCCCCCCCTGAAGTCCCAACTCTGGGTACGGGCCTGCATTTTTATTATTATTTTAACTTTAATAAACTTCTAGCTGCCCTTTTTTGTTTTGTTAGGTAAACAAATATTTTTAGGCAGGAATCCTACAGATACGAAACAAAACTGGAGAAATTTTAACATGCAAATTTCGTTGCGTAGCTTTTGCAAGTTTGTGCCTTGGTCTAAACTTGTATTAACGTAAAAATTTTTTTCCCCGCAGTAAATCAAGTTTGCCCTTTGTCGGCTATATACATAGGCTTATTTTAGTTATGTTTTATGTTTTTTGATTAATCTATCAAAACCTTTGGGCTCATGACAAGCCGGAGCAGAAAGGAATTTAGTATTTGCAGCATTTTATCTATAAAAAAGAAAGTGGTGGGCAAACTGTTGTAAAAGCATTATGCAAAAAGTGTGGTAAAGAATTGCAAGGTCAGTGGACAGACTAAAAAGTCATGGCAAATGTGAAACTAGGGTATTAGAGTAGTCTTAAAACTCTTCATGGTGATTGTCAGTCACACCCGGAACTATAGCCATAGTGAAATTATCCAGTTGGAAAGAAACAGAGAAGCGATAACTGTGAAAAGGGAAGTGCAGGTGGATGAAAGTAGTGGAAGTATCAGTTATTTGAATTCTTTTGTTGTGAAAATGGACAAGATAAGACAAAAAAATTGGACAGACAAATAGCTAAAGCCGTGTTTACGCAACAAATTGCAGTTTTAGAGCTATAGAAAATAAGGAGGTTGGAAATGCCATGGAAATACTAAGACCTGGTTACCTTCGACCATCTAGATTTTATTTAGATATTATCAACGCTCTTAAATGAAATATTTGAAAATAAAAATCTAATTGTCTTAACAAGGTATCTGGACAATCTGTTTGCATGTCCTTAGATGGATGGTCCAATATACATAATGAGCCGATAATCTGTGTCGTTTTGAAGGCAAAGGAAGGAAACAGTGTTCTTTTAGGTAGGTACATGTGGTCAGCCCCATACAAGTCAGCTGTTAGCAATCAAATATATCTTTAAATTTATCAGTATTGTTAGATACAGATAATGAGAGCAACATGGTCAGTATGAAGAAAAAAAATTACCGAGTCGTCCTTTAATTACATAATATGGTTGTTTGTCACACTTCTTAGTTTGGTCTCCAAAGATTTAGAAGCATCGGAGATAAAAGAACATATAGGTAGAACATACTATTGTGAAATACTTTTGCCATGATTGGTATAAAGAAGAAGGGGGCAAAAAATTGGTCTTACCTCAGGATGTTCAATGGAATACACGTTCCGATTATCTTGAGATGTAGGTATGCCTTTAAAACCAATTTCTATAGCACTGGATGCAATGCAGCAAAAATTATATTTAGGAGGTATTTTAGAAGTTTTCCATCTGAATAAACTTGAATTTCTGAGGTCAAAATTGTCTTAGAATTTAAAATGCAGGCAGGATTTTATTCCCTTCATTAAATTCAGAAAAAAGAGAAGAAATCAGACACGTACACACTTATGTAAAATAAGGATCAAGTCCCTACCAAAAATTTTCTGCATTTTTTTTTTAATTAGAGGAATCTAAAATATTTCTTATTTATTATATGGAAGTGTTAAAAATACAATTTTAAGGCCTGAATGTAATAGTTTGCAGAATAAGCGAAGCGATTTCTGCAACTCACATGAGTCCCTTAAAACGTACTGTTAACACAAAAAATATCATACAACATTTTTTAAACAAACGCAATAATTCAGTTAAAAATTAAATAATTCAAAAATTGGAAGATATAGTTTTACATTGCTTCGTATATAAAAATCATTGAAGTTGGCATTTCTTAATGAATTCTAACAACCGTTGTTGATGCTGGTGGTTACGGCATGTTTAATTCAAATTTGATACATCGTGGGGGGTTAAACCCTCGTTTAGTTTTTCCCTGAAAATCAACTTGAAATGGAAAAAATGTAGGAGAAAGTATTGGTTGCATCGATCCATTTAAATTCTTAACATTTTAAACTTTAGTGTACTAAAATTTAGGTAACCCTATTTTTAGATGTATTGTGATGTTAAAATATGTTCATAATTACATTGAGTTTTATATATGTATAAAAGTACATGTTAACATAGAAAAAAGACTGACGTGTGTAAGCACTGTATCTGTAGTAACATGAATAAATGATTTGATTTTGTTTTTGATTTTGATTTGATTTTAAAGAGATATAGAACATCCCTGGATTTACTGCTCGAATATCGTATACAATATAATATTCCCTACAATATAAGTTTATGAATTGGTGTACTTAAGGAGAAAGGTGTTGTTGCTGAAAAATATACCGAAAATAAGAAAATATATTCCTTGCAAATTTTAAGGAACAAGCGAAGATTTGGAAAGCATCATCGACTTATTCAATGATCAAAGCTATATGAAACGTGGATATCAGTAAATTGTTTAAGCTTATCGCTTATTTAAAGCGTCAAGAAGAGGGATACCAGCCCAAAGAATCAAAGATTCTGAGTAAAGCTTGACTTGACCAGTTGCTGAACTGTGCACCTGATGATGAATACCTTCTGATGAAAGAAGTTACCATTTTGGGAATTTTTGGTACCTGTCTCATGGAGGAGCTTTGTCAGTTGACTCTTTACGACTTTGAAGATATATGGGCACTTCATTGATGATTTACATACGAGATACAAAAACCAAGGTACCGTGAAATTTCAATATCGTTGAAAAATTTTATTTGGATTATTATTGAAAGTAGGTACTACATTTATGGCTCTTCGTCCAGCAAATAATGTAGGACATCGAAGACTTTTAAATTATTTTTTTTTTTTCTTATTTAATTACTAAATTTTGCAAGTTTATTAAATCCCAGGCAATAATAATATAACTACTTATACACTATACACTTTAAAATTCATTGTTTAAATAAAATACAAAATAATGAAATTTTGTTGTTTACTGTTTGCTGATACGTGCATGACGTCACAAGCGGCGCCATCATACAATTCAGAGTTTTCGCAGAAATTTAAAACTTAAAATTTTAATCGTATTGTTGTTCTACCAAACCTTTATTTTTTGCAAATATAATATATTTTTGGAAAAGAGCAGAACATCATAACATAGTTTTTCAAAATCAGTCATCATGCCTACTAATGTTCAGTGACAAAATTTCAACTGGTTACGGTGAAAAAAAAAATGTGATACTTGGGATTTGACGATAAAATTTGATCAATTCAGGAAATAAATACAAATACAAGATTTACTTTTGAGACTTAGATTTTTCTCTGAGGGTGCTTCCCTGGAGGCTACTAGCATCTGGTATACCTATATATTATTTGGTGAAGGTCCCATGTCTTACTTTTTAGATAAAACATTTTAAAAATCTTAAGCAAATTTTCCTTAAAAATTTGTTATTTAGTTATTAACTATTATATACAGGGTAGTGCATTGTCGGGCGGGATACCTATATAGGAAATCCCATATAATTATTGGCTTCCCTAATTCCCTAATTATTTAGGAGCATGCAAATCTACGTTCATGGTAAAAACTTTGGATTTTACGGTTACACCGTTTGCGAGTAGGGATGTAAATACCGAAAGCATAAACATCGTTGTATCGATGCATCGATGTTTAAGAACAAACATCGATGTACAAAAAACATCGCCCAGAAAACATCGATGTTTTATTGATTTTTTTTAATGCATTATTATATATTTGAATTTTTTGTATATTATTGAAAGGATAGGTACCTAAGTCTTTAGATTAGATTAGAAAGGTGTATACTTTTACTACGTGGGGACCCGCTCTCTCTAAAAAAAGTACCAAACTTTTCAAATGGATGGCTGGCAAAAATGAATTATTTTTAGTTTGTTTGTAAACCCTAGGTTTTATTTTTTGTTTTTAATTTTTATTTTTGTCAATTGTATTAATAAAGAAATAAATACATGAAAACATCGATTTTAAAACATCGTTTAAAATAACATCGATGCATCGATGTGTTGCAATAGTGAACATCGATGACAAACATCGATGTTTTTTGCAGAAACATGGATGTATCTTTTGCGTCCCTATTTGTGCATTCCTATTTTTTTTGCTGTACGGTTTTTGATAATGATAAAGCACCAAATTTCAAAATGTCAATGTTAATTCAAAATTAAGTGGTATTTTTATTGTTGTTCATAAAAATATAATATGGCGGTAATAAAGAAACAATTTTTAAAAATACATTAGTATCTAACTCGCAAACGGTGTAACCGAAAAATGTAAAGTTTTTACAATGGACATAGATTTGCATGCTCTTTAAAAAATTTTTTTATAAATTTTTTTTCCAAAGTAATTTGAAAAGCTAATAATTGGCCCATTAAAAAAATATGGGATTTCCCATATCCCCCCACGATCAACATCCAGTATATTTACAATTTTAATTTATTTTCTATATTATACAAGCACTAGAGTCCCCTAATCCGAACCCCGCTTATCCGAAAATCCCCTAATCCGAACAGACCCAAAAAAAAATTTAAAATTTAAAACTAGGAAAATAAAAAAACAGGTTTTTTTAAGTAACGTCTTACGTTTATTAACAAAATCTTATACATAATTTATTTATTTGTTAGACACTTATAAATTATTAACAAGCACAATTTAAAGTTAGTGATCTTCTGACGCAATGCACTAAATCGGCTTTACACCATCTATTGTTAAATAGTAAAAGCGTATTAAGCGTCTGTTTTTTAATATTTTAAAATCAGACGCTAAATATGCATTAAAAAGACAATAATACGGCATTATGTGACAAAATTCTGAAACCCAATTTTTTCGCAACCAAAAGGGTTTGGGGTTTGTTCCGAAAAGGGGGGATTCTATTGTATAATATGGTACGTTTCACAATTTCGTTGATTTCTTCCCCCAAAAAATTTAAATTACAACCCTCAGTGGAAAACCCAGACATAAATAGGTTGCCTGAAAAATATCTATTGTGTAGGCACCACCCTTTTAAAGGGGGTACAGGCCTGGTTCCTAATAATATTAATAGTTTGGTTAGGTATTTTGGATGCTCCCACACGGAAATGCCCTGACAATCTCCAAACTGTTAGGTTTTAAATAAAGAGGAAGACAAGGAAGATGTGTTTTTGTAATATTTATTAATTAACGATGCGGTGAAAAATACATTATACAAAAAAGTTACTAACTAACTTAATATCATATTGATTAACCTTAAAGGGGAAGAGGACAACTCAAGCGACAACCTGTCAAAAACCAAACACTGCTGTCAACATTTCACAGGTTTGTTCAGAAAAAGAACCATCACTCTAACATTGTTCCGCAATATACTCTAACACAAACGACTCATGAACTAAGAAAAAAAACTCTGCTCTAGGTATATTCCACCTGCCATTTCCTTTTAACCCTAATAATATCCCCAAAAAATAGGTACAATAATAAATAAATAAAATTTTAAGTCCCCGGCCTACATGCGGGTCCCCAAATATATTGGTTTTACGACTAACAGTAGCAGGTAAAACGAAAAAACCCTTTTTTTGAAACGTACCAATATAAAACGCAAAAGATTTGAAAAAAGGGAAAACGTCGGCAAACGCAAAATTTTGTACGCTTGTCTAAAAATAATGTCTAATAGTCCAATATTAAAAAAGTGGTAAACAAAAATCAACAGAACGAATTGAACATCAAGTGGCTCTATTCCCCCAGTCAAACATTTATTCACGGTAATTCTCCGAGGCAATAAAATAATATGTAAATCTGGCACCCAATAAATTTTGGGGCCCTTAGTGTGGTCCCCCTGTGTGTGATGCGTTTCAAATCGGCCCCAACGAAGTGTGGTCGGGGCCCGGGGGGACTCGCGTTTTTTTGAATGACCCGCCCCTATTTGATTAGCGGGCCCCTTAATCACTTCCCGCCAGGACGGGGTCAAGCAAGTCAGGGGGCGTAGTGGGCGGGAATGGGTGGCTGGGCCGGGAATTACGGGGGAAAAAATTTTGATCTTGCCCGTGCATTTTATTTTCCTTTTCTACGGGGGGGATCAAATATGGGAAGGGAAATTCGGTTTCGAAAAAAAACGTGCGGGGAAGTCATTGTTGAAAGACCGATTTGCCTACATTGGCCTTGAGTTACAAAGCATTACGTCGCATGCGACGTACGAGGGTCGTCAATACAAATTATATGACTCTGCCATGATTATTTTGGATAATTATTTAAAAATTTAGTTGACTTTTTGTCCTTAAAACGACCATGATGATCTGTTGTTAAATTTGCAATGGACTTAGCAGTTTAGAATTTTTAAAAAACGTCATTGTTTTTAAACATTCTAAACCGTTTTCAACTTAGCAAATTTTAAAATTAACAACGGTTTAGAATGTTTAACAAAATGTCAGATTTTGACAGGTTGCCTACTAAAATCATTGAATAACAATGACAATGACGTTTTTTTTTCATTTACTGGACTTTTATATCATTAGTATCATATTATGTCCATTATTAATGCCGTCAATGTATTTAGAATACCAAAATCAACTTTCAAGCATCGGTTTAAAGCACAAAAATAGTTAGCTACATCAAAAAAATACAAAAAAAAGTATTCACACCCTCACAAAACAGAAATATTACAGATAAACAACTTGTAATGTATCAAAATCTTTTCAACCAGGTCCCCCAGAAACAAAAATTACAAGCCATATCCGTTAGTCCTAACATGTCATTAATTTCTGATGAAAATATATCTGCCGGAAAGGCTCTTGATGAAGTAATGTTCAAACCTTTTTCATCTGCAGTAAAAAAAGTCCGCAAAAATATTTTGGAGGATTACAGCGAAAGAACTTATTAAATGCAAGAAAGAGGCACAAAACAAGAAAAGCTGTAAATCTATATGAAACAAAAAAGAATAAAAAAAGCTAAGCCAGCCGCCAGTATCTAAAAATGATGTTACTATTGCCGACACTTCTAGTGGTGATGAAAACTAGTTATTTAGAAAATAAGTGCGTCGGATGCAAGGAAGAATTCACCAAACGTGTAAACGAAATGACTGCTGGTAATAATTAATTTTTTATAAGCGTTGGTTACATGAACTGGCTTTGTTAATCTTTGTAATAAGAGTGAAAAGTCTGAAGCACTTAAAAAGAACAAGGTTTAGCTTTGTTTTTTCCTTTCACCTAGTGGTTCATTTGGTATTTTAACTTTTTTACCTACCAGAATAAATAGGTACAGGGTTTTCCCGTATAATTGCGCACCCCTTTAAAATCTCTATTTTTATAGATAGAAAAAAATAGTTTATATGAAAGTTGCAGGATTTTTTTATGAAGATTTTTTTGGGTAAGATAGAAAAACAAATAATGAACGGGAAAATT
>JAHBCN010017929.1:0-17615 GCA_019359885.1 Listronotus oregonensis
ATTCAAAATTGCCGGCTGGGTAACGAAAAAAAAAATCGTTTGTTGAGACAAGGACTCAATACCCAAAAAAAAATTAATGTTTTGGGGGGAAATTTTTCGGCCCCCTTTTTGGACCATTTTTCCTTGACCGAAATTTGAATGGGGTGTACTTTCTGGAACTTAGAGGAAAAATTTTTGCCTGCTTTGAACAACCTTTCTCGTGAAAATCAAGAGATTTGGTATCTGGATGGCTGTCCAGCACACAGTACCAAAAGGGCGCGAATGCTTGAACAACGCATTTAATAACGACATCATAGGCCCGAACCACGCAATATCTTCCAGCCAGGTCTCCGAATCTTTCGCCAAACGATTTTTTTCTATGGGGACATTTAAAAACTAATTTTTATACCAAAAAAAATATGAACATTTAGACCAGCTAAGGAATGCTATTTCCGCTGAATGTGGAATATCGATGTACCAACAGCCAACGAAAAATAGTTTTATAATCGTTTGGGTTATTGTCTAGCGTTAATGGAGGAATATTTGAGCATTTGATTAAATCCTGTTTTTTTGGTCATAAATTGTTTTTAAAAGACAAATTTGTTTTATTGTCTTGCGTAACTGTTAGTCTTTTGGAATTAGCTAAAAACAAAATGAAATGCTGGTTTTTTTGAAATTCCGAAAAAAATTTTCAGTTTTGGCAATGACATTATAAATTAATGATCTAAATTGTCACTGATAAATCGATATGGTGTTTTTATTATTGATTTCTAGGTACAGGGTAAAAAATGAATACTACGTTGCAGAAGATTTAAGCAGTTTATTTTTTACTTTTTTTGTTGAAAAATCTCAAATTTTCTTTTGGGTGGAACTTATTGTGCTCTTCAATAAATCCTAATAGCTTTTTTTCTAAAATAAAGGGGACCAATATTTACATTTAAAAAAATTTTGGGTTTTTCCCTATTCCCTTTTCCCCCCCCCAAACCAAAAGGGGAAAAAAAATTTAAAAATGATAATTTGTTTTAAAATTTTTTTGTTTCCCCCAAATTTTTAAAAAAGATAAAAATATTTTTACATTCAACCAATTTTTTAAGTATTTGCAAATTTAAATTTTTTATTTAGGGTTTTTTAAAAATCAAAAAAGGGCAAGTTTTTTTAAAAATTTTTCCTTAAAAAATGCTTTTTTTTAATTTTAAAAACATTGTAAATAACCCTTTTTTTAAAAAAAAAAAAAGGGGTTTAAAAAAAATTTTGACAGTTTTAAATTGAATAGGGAAAAGGAATTACTTTTTTTTGGAATGGCCCCAATGAAAAGAGTTCAAAAAAAAATTTTCTCCAATTAATTTAAAAAGACGGAGCGGAACGGGGGCATTAAATAGGCTAAAAATTTATACCTCTTTTAAAATCGATTGGATTCTAAAAGTTAAGTATAAAACCTTAATTCTTTGGCAATAACAAACGAGGTATTATCTTTCTCAATACATCAAAACTAAAAGACATCTGCAGAATATCAGAATATAATAAATCAAAACATATCCGTATTTTGATTTATTACTTGAATACAACTAGTGATTTATGATAGCATTGATAAAAAGGCAAGTAACGGGTATTACTTGAATTTAATCTATTTAAAATGTTTTGATAGCTTGAAAAAAGGCCTTTTTTTCTCCTGGTTACTCAGGAGGTTTATACTTACGAGTTTTGTTTTCATTTATACCTTGGAGGTGTATGGTAGTTAAGGACCGACCGTATATGAAAGAAGTGATCGTGGACTAATTAATCACATTTATAACCTTCATAACATAGCATATAATTGGAGGTAGAGTGGAATGAGATACTGCAATTGGATATTAGGCCAGTAACTGAAGACCTGGAAGTACCCAAAGCTGTAAATAAATCTGTACAGTTTTCATTTGTGGAGCAATTCTTAGGTCTTGTCGAAGGCTTTCGAGCGAGGAAAAAAGTTTTAATCCAAAACTCCCCCCAAAGTCCTAAAAACAGTTTCCCGCGAATATCCGCCAAAATATGGGAATAAGAGAATTTTTGTTTTGACAAAAAATAAAGATCACCTCAAAATCTACAAAAATGGTCTTTACCATTTTTTTCGCAACACTAATATTTTTCTCAAAAACGGCCGTCGAAAAATCCATAACATACAGATTTTCTAGAACTCCGGAAACGGCTAAAAATTGCAGATGGGCAAAACAATTTTTTATCAAAACGGAAGAAAGATGGTAAAAGAAATTTTCTGGGATCACTGAACACTTGCTAAGGTCTCGTTATAAAAAAGAAATGTTAATAACAAACCATTTTTTCAAAAAATATCAATAAATTAATAAGATACTCCCAAAACACTGTAAAAAAAAACTTGATAGATGAATGAAAACTATCGATTTTTAGAAAAAAAATATAAGGACCATTTTTGTAGATACAAGGCGATCTTAATTTTTTGTCTTGACAAAAATTTTTCAATTCGCATATTTTAGCAGATATTAGCGGGAAACCCATTTTTCAGGCCGTGAGGGGCCATTTTCAGCCCTTTCCCACCTGTTAATGTTAATAAACTTTTTTTCGCTCGAAAGCATCCCCAAAGACCTAAGAATTGCGCTACAAGAAAAAACTGTACAGATTTATTTACAGCTTTGTGCCTTCATTTACCAGACTATATTGACTACCTCATCAGATTAAGGCCCAGACGTGTTGATAGTGTATAAAAATTTAAAGTCCTTACCACATTAATAAATTTAAATCTCTTTCTGACCATCTGATTTGGCTGAAAAGCTTATTATTGTAAATGTTAGCATAAAATTAACAAAATACATTTTCTTTATCATTCAATATATTTTATATATTAGATAAGGGTTAGTAAGTTGCAACTAGCATAGCTTAGCAATTATAGCAAATAATTTCAAATCAACCTCGGATTTACTTGTTAGAATAATAGGACTCAACTATTAATTTTTCCAAAAATATTGTCTTCCTAAATTGTTTCCCAAACAAATATTAGCGTAAATTATAGCTTGAAAATATTAAGTAGGGTTATTCGAACTTAAAAAGCAGTAATATGGAAGTAATGAACATAAGTTTTTTTTTCAACTTCTATAAAAGTGTCCAAAAATCGCACACCAAAGTCATTTTGAATGTTTTGTTTTGCACAAACATTATAATCTATGTTTTAAAATTGGTATTTAACAATTTAACAACACACATCTTAGCAATGAGATATTTGTATTAAAATAGTATTTTTATGTTACATACCGCGCTGCATTTTTTTTATAAATTGGTAGTTTTATATGTCATTATTACTTCATAAATGTTTAAAAATTGCTTCCAGTAAATTTAAAGTAGAATTTTAATAACTTTAATAAGTATTATTAACATTTTAAATGGTTTTAGTTTTTTCGCATCTTGGAAATATTGACCAATTTGCCACCGGAACGTTCTCTTTTTTCTTCTTCTTCTTCCTTGGGAGCCATCTTGATTTAATACCGAAGGCAGCGCAGCCTCTTGGGCTTTTTGTGCCTAATCTCCCATTATCTTTTATACCAATCTTCCCATAAGTCTTGTTCTTTCCACAAGCCTGTATAACCCCGAGACTGGTTAGTTGATATATTCCTGTGGGCTCATTTTCGGTTGCCCAAATAATGCCTGTCTTTTTGCTAAATATTGGCACAGGATATGGTAGACTGTTTCCTTCCCCTCGTCGCACATTCTACAACTTGGGTTCCCATTGTATAAGCCTATCATGTGTAGGTGTCCTTTTAGGTTATCGTGCCCTGTTAGCAGCCCTACTGTTATGCGAAGTATTTTCCTACTTTGTCTGAGTAGTTCTTCCTTCGTTCTTTCGGATAGGCTCCTTATAAAGCCTTTTCTATGTATTATTCTACTGAGACTCCCCCAGTATTCCTTGTGTTTGTTTCGGATCCATTCCCTGGTTTGCCCTCGTGCTGTGGTTTTGGTCATTCCAAGGGCATGTTCTGGTCCAAAGTATGATATGGATGATCTCTGTTTTGCTAGCTCATCCGCTTGTTCGTTGCTTTCTATTTCCGAATGTCCTGGTACCCACAGGAGAGTTACCCTGTTGCGTTCTCCCAGGACTTCCAGTTCTTTTTGGCACTCCCATGTCAGCTTAGACGTTACCTTGGGGTTTACTAGTGTCCCTAGTGACGCCTGGCTGTCTGTTATTATGCAGATTCGCTTGTTTTTATAGGTCCTCCTCTTATTTTCTTTTGCACAGTGCAGTAAAGCATATATTTCCGTTTGAAATGCGGAACTTTGTGTTTCTAGTGATAAGGAGAATTGTTAATTCCTCATTTTATTGTACACACCCTTTCCAGTTCCCTGCTCGGTTTTGAAACCATCTGTAAACCAGATAATGTCTCCAACCATTCTGGGGAGATCGGGTTGCTGCCACTCGCTTCGATCTGGAATTTTTTCTTCGAAGTTTTTGTTAAACGAGTATTGGGGAATTATCTGGTCTGTTCTCAGGTCCAGGATATTGTCACCAAACTCACTTTTAATGTCGTTATGTCCCAAACTAGCGTATACACCAGTTGGTTTATGTTGCAGCCGGCAGTATCCTATTCTTGCCTCTCCCATCACTATGAGGTTAAGTGGTGAAAGGCCAAGAGAAACGTTAATAGCTATTTAAAGGTTTTTAGAAGTATTTTTTATTTCATTTTTTCATTTGGAGGAAATACCCAAAAATAATTATAATTAATAAATTCGCAACAATAATATAGAACGTATCTACAATTTAAGGTGGAAGTATGTCTGAAATTAGGAAGTAAGAAAGGCTGCAAAGGATTGATTTAGCGTTTATTTTTCTAGAATATTTGTAAAAGTTCAGGAAATGTTGTAATAACTTACTATAATAAATTATCCTTGTTTGTTGTTATTTAAAAGACTACGAATTAAACAATATGCACTTGTTTTTAAATATGATCTTAATGTTCAAAAATGTTAATTGAGATTTCGTCGAACCTTTTTTATCGAATCGGAACAGCACAAAATTTCAAACCGTAAATTGAAGTCAGTTAAGATGCCGGCTGGTCCAGTAAATATATGATTCAATATCTAAATCAATAGGGCATATCTAAATCATAAAAACATTAATATTCTGCTAAACAAGTTCTATGAAAATAAACTTTAAAAAACCCATTTGCACATATATGTAAGTGTATCATTACACATTTTTCCCATTAAACACATTATCTTCTATCTAAATATTCTTTATATTCGATGAATTAACTATATTTTCTAATACAGTTGTTATAGAAACCTCATATAAACAGTAATGGAAATCTATTGGGTTATATGCGCCTCAATAAAATGTAGGTCAGGCAGTATGTCAGTGCATCCATATCTATGTTGATATTATTTTAAAATGTGATGTATGTACATATTTTTTACAATTATGGAAGTAATTAATGTCTTTGTGTTGGTTTTTGTATTAGCTGTCTTATGCAAAAATGGTCTTGCTGAGGTAAATAAAACATATTTTTATTGTAAAATAAATAAAACACTTTTTTTACAAAAATATTTACAACAGTTATAATAAATTTTTACCTTTTGGTAGTTTAAAAGCTTACTGTTTAATAAATTGTATAAAAAAACAATTTATTATTGCATTGAATATTTATTAAACAACACACTTTTTTGTATCAAATTAATGACTTATTATTATGATTATTCATTTTAGAAAGAAATTGTAACTGTTGGTAATATTGAATATAGTTGTGGAGAAGAAGGAGAAATTATTAGAACAAAAAGCAATACAACAAAATTAAGGTAACATATTCAATACTGTTTTAACATCCTACTTAAAGTTTTTTCCTTAAATTAATGCTATAGTTTTAAATAGAAGTTAGCTAAAAAAAATCACAATGCACTTATAGGTCTTTTTTAACTTGTTGTTTTATGGAGTATCTCTGATAAAGTTGGCATTATGGGATATAAATTTTTATCATTTTGGTCAAAATTATTTTTCTAGCAGGCCTTGCTAAGATTATTTTATTTTATACTTTTATACGTTATTTCAATTTTGCGGCTTAAAATGTATCTATTTCTAAATTTTTAAATAATAAATAATTTGTTTTTTATACAGGCCTAAAAGGTTAATAATTTTTTACCACTGCTTATTAAAGAAAAGTTTGATAAGATTTTTTTACAGTAAGGGTTAATCATATTTTAATAAATGCTGAAAAAAATAAACAAAGTTTTATGGAAGACGAAAAAGTTTACGCTGATAATAAATAATTCTTGTTCATTTGTTTAAAAAAACAAAAAATAATAAGGGAAAAATAGTATGGTAAAATAATGAACCACACACAAAATAATTACATGAAAGTGCGTACTGCATATCTTTTTTACATATAAATTAAAAATAAACCCAAACTTTTAAGCAAACACGTGTTTTTAACAAGTCCAAACAAAAATAAAATGAAAATTACAAGTCGAATGTTGCCATGTGCCATGTGCCATTTTTGAATGGGAAAACGACAGCTGTTTTTACTCCTTTTTTCTATTCTCTTTGGTTAAAACTAGATAAGCTTTGCTATGCTAATGCAAGTTTGACGATTTTTTTTCTAAAAAGAAAGATTATAAAACAATATTTAGTGAACAAAATAAATTGGACTAATAATTCGGTAATAATTATTTATTTAGTACCGAAAAACAGTGCAAATACAAAAGAATGCTATAGACTTTAATTTTTTTTTTTTTAGAAATAATCTTTTCTTTGACCTTCATCGATTCTTTTTACTCTTAGCAGGTTTTTGTCCGCCTTTTTTAAGATACTTGTTATTTTAAAATTAACTTATACAGGGTGATTTCTAAGTTAAGCCTTTTTTTTAACTGAGTATGAAACTCGTTAAAATAAGCAACTTTTTTAAATAAAATTTTTTCAAAAACCCAAAAATAACAAAGCTACATAAATGTATTTGAAAGTGTGTCTAGTGCGAGCCTGGGCATGCAAAGATAGTTTATTTCTTATTTACGCTTGTTTTTGTAGTGTTAATCACGCAGTTTAAGTCACTCGTGTTGCTTTAACCCAGTGGTTCCCAAACTGGGGGGCGCGCTCCCCCGGGGAGGCGCAAAGCAACATTAAGGGGGGCGTGAGAGCTCAGAAATATTAATACAAGTTTTTAGCTTTAAAATAACAAAAAATCAGTTAAAATGAAAATTTATATATGAAAACGTCGTTTGCAAGCTTAAACACCAAATTTTTTCTCATTTCCGAAATTGGCTTTATTAATGGAGAATAGTAAGGACACTGCTAAAAACAAAGAGATTACAACATATATTATACTTCATCTAGAAAGTCTCTGCGATAAATTCCAACAATATTTTCCTAATTTACATAACAATGATGAACATAAATTTGCCTAAAATCATTTTAATTTTGATATAAACATCATAAGAAATGCAAGAACAAGCAATCGACTAAAAACACGACTCAGTGGCGAAAAATGACTTTGAAAATTTGGTGAATACTACATTTTGAATAAAATATCTTTCAATCTATCCTTTAATCGCGGAAATGGCTTTCAAATTTTACATACCATTCGACAACCTACTTTTGTGAAAAATGATTTTCTATTTTAATAGAAATTAGAACAAAAAAATGGAGCCGGCTTGATGTTGCTAGTGACCTACGTTGTGCACTTTCAAAGATAAAACCAAGAATTTCCGACCTCGTTAAGGAAATGCAGCACCATACTTCGCGATATATTAGATTAGTGTTCAAATGTTATGTTTGTAAATAAATGCCTCTTTTTTTAGTAAAAGAAATGTGTCTGTATGGTCGGGGGAAGTGGGGGACGCGACTATTTCTTAATTTCAAAAAGGAGGCGCTATAGAAATAAGTTTGGGAACCAATGCTTTAACCGGACGAGGCCAAGATTAATTTTAATTTTAAATCATTGTTAAACCGCGAAAATGCCACAATCCAAAAACAATAAATACGTGGATATGTTCCTAATTTATGAAGAGTGTCTTTTATCTGCAAACGTTGCTTTGAGATTGTACGCACGACGGATTCCTTTGCAGGCTTATTATGAACCCAAGTACTCGGATGATTGCAAGTCAGGTCGGTTTAAGTTAAAAAAAAGTGTGGACAACATTGCGGGAAAATCGCGTTCAACGTGTCCAAGCACTACAGCCCGAAGATTTCTTGGGTGGTGACAACTTACTTAAGACAGGTCTGTATTCGACACACTAAATGAATGTAAGTTCCTTATTTTTTAGTAATTTGGAAAAAGTTATTTTAAAATGTTGTTTATTTTATTGAGTTCTATATAGAGTTAAAACGTCAACTTAGGAATCACCCTGTATAATTATCCGAATAGTAGATTCGATCCTTTTAAATGTTAGGTTAAGTTAAATTTACTTCATATTCCCCTATTGCAAAATGTCATACTCTGAGCACTTTCGATTAAAAAAACATAGGAACATCACAAGGACCTCGTTTTAAAACAGTATTTTTTTTAAGTAGGTTATGAATGCATTTAATAAACGTCAAAAGTGTGAAATTTTTTTATCACGCTGGTATATTATATTTTTATATTATATTATATCTGTAATTTTACAAAATACGCTGACATCAGCTTTGTTCAATGTCTGCATTAAATTAACCTGTAAAACAGTCCAGGCTTATTAAATGACGCCATATTAAACATGCATAAACATAGATATCTATTATTAAGTTAAAATCCTAAAGGTAATTTTTTATTATTATTTTTATGAATTTTTGCATACGAGGGATTTTGGGGACACTGATTACGAATCTAAAATAAGTTTTTCCGGCAACCTCTGGTTTTTGAGTTATGGGGCCTCCAATTGAACTAACCTCAAAATTATTCCTTCTTAAAACTGATTACCAACAAATGGGAACATACACTGATAAGGCATTTATATATTAAACCAATACACTAAAATTTACAATGATTTATTGTCAATTTTTAGTTAAAATCACCTTAAATGAATCCACTTTTCTGTACGTTGTAAGAATATAATATATGATTTATAACTGTATGCCTAATTCATAATTAAGTTGTAAAGAAATAAAAATCTGGAATTATTTGAATGTTTTTTACTAAAAATAAGCAAAAAAACTTTTGTAAATTTTAGTATATTCGTTAATATATAAGTGCCCAATCGGTGTATGTTCCCCTTTTGATGGTAATCAAGAGGAAGGAATTTTTAGAAAATGTCCATTTTGAGGTTAGTCCACTTGGAGACCCCATAACTCAAAAACCAGAGGTTGCCGAAAAAAACTGATTTTAGATTCGTAATCAGCGCCCCAAATTCCCCCGGATGCAAAAATTCATGAAAATTAGCGTCATGTCCGTAAAGTAAGAAAATTACCATTATAAAAACGCATATTTTAAACTAAAATGAAAAAAAGTTTTAGTTTTTGACGTTGTTATCTTTTAGTTTACCTGTAAACTGCCAGGCATTGTACAGTATTAACACGGAAAGAACTAAAAATTGTACCAATCAACAAAGATGTACTCTTATGACGTGGAAAGTAATAAGAGAGCTTGAAATGTTTCTAAATAAGAACCATAGAAATACTGGGCCCAATGGAATCGTTCAATTTAAAAATGATATGGTAAGAACTTTAAATTTATTATGAATCTGTTTTTTTTTCCGATGGGCCATTAACTTATTGCCTGATAGTCCAATCATTATAGCAAAAAAAGGTCATTTTTGTAATTAATGTTAACAGATATCTGACTGCACCATGACTTCCGGAATACCTGTAGATTACTAAAATCAAAAATCCAACCAATCTTTTTTTCAGGTAATTTTTTTAAACAATATTTAAAAAAAAACGTTTCTTCTTTTTATTTTAAATATAACAAAAAGAACTGGCTATATCACTTTACTTATAAAAAACCATTTGTAGAGAATTCAAAAACCTACAAAATGGTTTTTTAAAAGTCCCGATCCGACCATTTTTTACCAAGAAAAGCCGGAAAACGCTTAAAACAGACATTTTTTTCAAAAATTCGTATCTACGTTAATTTTCAATATTCAGAGCTGATTTTTTGAGAAATGATAGTCAATAACATATACTTTGAGCTGCCGAAAAATAAAAATTGTCGCATGTGTTTTTATTCAATCTCACTATAAACAAATTAGGCCCTTATTTTGCAAGAAACGTAAATTTTAGGCAAATGGTCCGATTTGAATTTTTAAAACGGCTATTTAATGTTGAAATTAAAAGCTACAAATTGTACATTTTCATATAAATTTGGAGAATATTGATAAAAATGCTTGTGAACTTAGCGCGTCGAGCGAAAATTCGCGACCAAGACGTGCTGAGTCGACCGACTGTGGAGAGATCATCCAGCAGCGAAGGAGAAGCGATAGACGGGCTGCGTATTGCGAATTATCTTCGCTCGACGCGCTAGGTTCCAAAGCATTGTGGTGGTAAAGTTTTTTGAGCCTTTCATGTGAAACACACTAGACTGAGGGTGTTTTGTTAGCTCCTCTTCCCTAGCTGTTAACACTGCGTCTTTTAAGTTTGGTAATTCCTGGCCTTTACTAGGGTCCCTTAGTTCGTTACTCCTAAGTCCATTTGCAAAAGCGTTTACTGCAATTTTCTCGTTTATCCCTCGCAACACTCCCATTGCGGCTGTATTATTATCGGCCTGCGCTATTGTTAGATCGACCAATAGTGTCTCGATCAACTTTGCGTAATAGTCGATAGAGGTTTCTGCCGTCTTGTCTTGCGTTATGTAATTGAGTCGATAAAACTGCTGGTGATTTTTTCGTTAACAACCGGTTTTTTATATCCCCTACTAATAGCTGTTCCACTGTACCATACGAGTTCTCTAACCTTAGTTTTGCATTTTGCGTTAATTTTGTTTTTAAAACGTAATTAATCAATAAGGTTTTGCCCATTATCGTCGATAAGACTGCTATATAACTCAATTGCGTCAATTAACGCTGTTTAGTGCTATTTTTCCGTGTTATCCATAGATGGTAACAAAGATGCCGCTGTTCTTAAATCAAATTTTTTCCGCCAAATTTATTTCCTCGGTATTACTATTATTTTTTAATTGTTCAGTTGGGTTATTTCCCCTTAACCAGATCTTTTAGTCTTTCGTTCAGGAGAGAACGCGATTTAAAAAGGTGAGATTCAATAGCTTTATTATAATCTGAATATGATTTTTTAAGGTTTGGGTCGTCAATAGCAAGTCTTGGACCTCTTTTTGTATATTATGAAACTTATTTTCTAACTTCCCTACTTTTTAGAATTAAATTATTTACTGTAACTTAAGTCTATTCGGCGTTCTTTTGGCTCTTTTTTATAATGTCACACAATCTCTAACTGAGTCCTCGTATATGCTTTTTAATAGCGAATTAAATACCATAATATTGTAATAAAATTAAAAAAATAATAATTTCCAGACTAATAAAATGTTCTCTGAGAGCGCTTGAGCGTCGAGCAGACTTTTAACACAATGTTCATAATAAATATGAAATAATAATAATAATAAAAACTTTTTCCACTAATAAACTTTACATACTATACTGCTGTCTGTGTTTTGGGTTGAGTTTTGATCCTTGTTGTGGGGTTATGTCCAACGTTGTTCAAGTGTTCTGGTTCTGGGACTTCTCAAACTACGCTGGGTTCTGCTGCTAGAGTTTGGAAGTACATACTTCTGGAGAGATTCTTCTTAAGTTGTTTTCGATAAAATCACTGCTTTATTTTTAGTAGGAACAACAACAATGTACAAGAACCACTGTCAATATATATATAGTAATACTCTTACATCGGTAGGCACTTGGATGCTTTCTTGTTCCACGATGAAATTTGAATTGACTACTCCAGAGTCAGTAATTGCCGCATGTTTGGAAGATGATTTGCCCATATTGGCGTCTATTTACCATATCACTGGACGGTATGCACTTTTTCTGACTTCTCAACATGTAACTAGTAGGGATCGCCAAGTGGTGTACTCTGCCTTGTACTTCTGGGTTCGTAGTATCTGGTACACGTCAAGAAGTCAAACAAGAGACTTTGTATAAAGCATACTTTAATATAAAAAATAGAAAAATAGTATAAATGCCTCTTAGGCTTTTAGTAACTAACTTATCTTACTGCATCTAAATGTATCTAATCTTAATGTGTGTATAAATCAAGTTATTATATATATATATATATATATATATATATATATATATAAATATATATATATATATATATATATATATATATATATATATATATATATATATATATATATATATATATATATATATATATATATATATATATATATATATATATATATATATATATATATATATATATATATATATATATTTAAACATTAAAAACATTATTTAATATACACAGTTTACAATAATATATGAGTATTGTTATATAAACTAATATTTAAATAATAACATGCTGTTAACCTTTACGGTCAATTGCTTTTGATACGTGCATTGGATTGATGACCTAACAAGTACTAGATACTAACCTTTCAAGATTATATCTTTAGCCTTTTGTTTCAACCATGAATCCATTACAGCATTTTTAACAATTTTTTTTCAAACTTATATAAAAATGTGAGATATACAATTTGTAGCTTTTAATTTCAACTTAAAAAATCCGTTTTAAAAATTTAAATCGGACCATTTACCCAATATTTACGGCACTTGCAAGATAAGGGCCTAATTTGTTTATAGTGCGATTGAATAAAAACTATTAATGCGTCAATTTTCATCTTTCGGCAGGTCAAGGTATATGTTATTGACTATCATTTCCTAAAAAATTAGCCCTTCATATTGAAAATTAACAGAGATCCGAATTTTTGTAAAAAAGTTTGTTTTAAGCGTTTTTCCGACTTTTCTCGGTGAAAAATGGTCGGATCGGGATTTTTCAAAAACTACTTTGTAGGTTTTTAAATTCTCTACAAACGGTCTTTTATGAGTAAAGTGATATAGCAGGAACTTTTTGTTATATTAAAAAAAAAACAAAAAAATGCCTTTTTTTTAATAATTATTGTTTAAAAAAAATTTACTGAAAAAAAAATTGGTTGGATTTTTGACTTTAGTAATCTACAGGTGATCCCGAAAGTCATGGCGCAGTCAGATATCTGTAATCATTAATTACAAAAAACATCTATAATGATTGGATTATGAGTTAATTGTAATATTTGTTTATGGCTTTTTACATTTTTATATTAAGTTTATTTAGTTTTTTGTTGATTTGTTAAATCATTTATCATTTTTCGTCCGTTTGTGCGTTTATTTGTCTATTCATTTTTTCATTCGTCATTATTTCTTTACTCCTATATTTGGTGGTTTATGTATACTGTAATTGTACTAACTTTTATGGATCTATTAATAAAAAACATTTAATTTACTAATATATGCTTATAATTTTTGTTCCTAACGGCACTATTTTTAAAGTAACACTTTAATATTTTATCTTAAAAATATTTCTTAGACATCAAAATATTCTAATTATTAATTATTTTTAAAAGATAATTGCATGATAATAGCTTTATATCCTTTTTTTATTTATTTTTTTAAATATTTTCTTTTCAATAAAATAAATATTTATATTTAAAAAGAGATTACCCCGTAATTAAAACTTCAAATTTTAGAAAACATTTATCAATGTTAAGGGGAATAACCACTGTTGAACTTTTTTGACGGGGATAATAAAAAAATTTGGGGATCGGATTTTTTAAATTTTTTAATGGCACCTTAAATATAGTTTTTAAAAATTTTTATAAAAAAAAATTAAATAGTTACCTAGTTATAAATTATACCGTTAAGTAAAAAAAAACCCACCACAGTGACATTGATTTCTCGAAAACGAGTTGTCTGAAAAAATCAGAGTTTAAAATAATCTGTATGAATGAAGTTACCATTGCACGTAACCAATTTTAAAAATTTTGATTTTTACCACTTTTTAAGATTGAATCCAAAAAAAAGGCAAAACAATTAAAAAAAATATATTTTTTTGTTTCCTATTTGCAGGTTATACCTGATTTTAACTATTTGTTACACGTTACATTAAGAAAACCAGATGGCCAATTTATGGAAAAAGACTTTAACATTACGTTTTCCGCAAAAAATGAAAATAGGCCAGTAGAAGTACTTGGGTATTTAAATTTACATATAGGATCTGCCCAAAATACTGTAGTGTATTCATCGTTACCTGTGATTGTTAATGCCAATCTTACTTTGTGTGGAAAAAATTTGTATTACAACGTAAGTATACTAATATCAAAAAGAAAATATTGGCGCATCGTATGTATCTTTGTCGTGAAGCAGTTAAAAAAAGGGAGTCATTATTTATTCTTTAACGTCGACTCAAAAATTTAAATTATATTTTAGAATAAATTAATAGTATTATTTAAAAAAATCACGAATATTAAAAGCAAGTACGAAAATAACGTTGTATAAACACTCGTGGTGGAGTAATTTTTTTATGTTTTAATTAATCCTTAGCGGCCACACCTCAGACAGGCGTCCACATGGCATCTCATTACCACACGGTGAAAAACCTAGTTGAACAAGACATATTTATATGGGTTTTATAAGACTTATCACCAATAGACGAGTTCTTTAACATTTTCAATGATTTTTATCGGTAAATTTATAGATGCGTTCTAAACATTGGATATATATGTAATAACTCAGCAAAATGGCTTTTTTAGTAAAAAATGCATAATTCCGTACTTTTTTAATATTAAAGGCTAAAATTTTTGGGTTGTACGCATATCATATACGACTACCATAAAAAGATAGCAGTATTCGCCGATCATTCAAAAAGTATATTTATTTTGAAAATTACTGGAGAAAAAAATAAAAAAAAGTATAAATCATAAAACTTGCTTTTTTTGTATTTTATTAGCTTCTAAATACATATTTACGCATAAAAAAGTGATTTTTTTTTATGATATATGAACCCAAAAAAAAAAAAAAATTAAATCGTGTGTTATGTATTACAGACTTTGGTTCAAGACATAACAAATTGTGATATTAAATTAAATTCTTGGTTTCAAAGCACTCTTCCAGTAAAATTTGGAGGTCTCGAAATAAGAGATACATCCACCCTATCTATTTCTGCTTTTTAGATTCAATCAATGACGTATCAGATTTACTTTCGAAAATTTTACCTATATTTTTGCGACAGATAATGATTTCAGCATTGTTTTTTAAGATGGTTATCTGTTTGCAATCGTTAAAATCAACCACAAGAATTACCAAAAAAACAGAATGATTTTAAATTTTTGATTTTCCAAGCTCATTACAAATATATTACAAACATATGAAGATAAGGCACGTCTACTTGCTCTTCAGGCCCCTGAAAGTAATGCTTGGATTAACGCACTACCACCTTTGTTCTTGGGAAATTTTTTAGATAACAAAACATTCCATATTTCAATCGCTCTTAGATTTGGTCTGCCTGTGTGTGGACAGGACACCTATGACTTACATGGGTTATTCTCAAAAAAAAAAAAGCGCTGGGCGTTCTTCTAGACACAGTCAGATAAATTACATTATCAAGAGAGCTCTGATTTCAGCTAAAAATCCTTTTGTGTTAAAGCCTTTTGGAGTTTGCAGGAGCGATGGAAAACGTGTAAATGAAATGACCTTAAATCCCTAAAAATAAGGAAAACAATTACTTTGGGACGCTACTTGCAGCCATACACTTGCAAAATCCTATCTGGATAAAACTTCAAATTTAGTTGGTGCGGCTGCCGAGAATAAAAAACATTTAAAATATAAAGAGCTTGAAGACCGCTTTATTTTCATTTCTTTTGCTGTGGAAACTTTTGGCCCTTTGGGTAATGAGGCTAAGGGTTTTATAAATTATAAAATTTGCAAGAAAATTCCATGCAAAAAATCTCAAAGTTTCATTATCCAAAGAATTGGTTTAGCTGTGTAACGGGGTAATGCAGCATCGGTACTAGGTACAATCCAGGAAGACCTACGACTTGATGAAGTTTTTAATTTTTAAATATAGATTTGGTTATTTAGTTAGTTCTAGAATATTAAAATTTTGTATTTATAACATTATATATTTTAATATTTTATAACCTTCTGTCAAATAAAAAAGACTGGGATTAATTTTTTTTATTAGAATATCAAAAACTTATCTTTATTTTGTCTATTGACACTAGAAACAAGTCGAAAAATCTATTCCGAGCAACGGTTGCGGCCACGCCGACAAAACAAACGCTCAAAGTACCACTTTATGTGTACTTTCTTGCTAGCCATTGGAAATATTATTCTATCCACAAGCTCATTTGTATCATCCCAGTAAACGTAACCAAAATTATTATTGAAATGAGCTACTGAAGCCTTCCAGAACCATGTTTTTTTGAGATACCAACCAAAATTGGTTTGGTGAACATTTCAAAAAATAGTAAAACAGTTTGTTTCAAACATTTTTTTTCTCATTTTTTGTAAAATACGAGGAAACCCTCGTATAATTAAGTGTATTCCTGGAGACTAAAATTTTTTTTTTTGCCCAAGTGATTATTGGTAATGAAACACAAGAAAGAATACACGTAAGAATTTCTATATATCCATCTTGCTTTATTGCATTTATTAATACATGTAAGTTCATAAAAAGAAAAGAGAAAAACATAGTCGCGTATCTTAACCAGATGGTGACGAAATGTTTATTCAAATACTATACATTATTTTTAATGTCAAAAGATATTACGGCTGCGTTGCATCCAATTAGATTAGAAGGATGAGATGGTGTAAATGAGTTTAATTTAAAAATCATGTTTTTGCGTGTTTTTGGCTTCCTATGTAATGGAGTCCCATTTGACACTTGCCTACTACTAGCAGATGTCGTTACTTGTATTGGTTTTAAAGGTTTTAGACCTCTGATTTCACTTTTTCTGAGACTGGGGTAACTAGATACTCCGTGTGGCCGCTAAGGGTTAAATTAGTTTTTAATATTTTAGTTATATTTTTAAAAAACTTTTTTGTTTGTTTTAAAATAATACATTCATTTGCAATAAAAACACATACACATTGTTCTTACATGTAGGTAGTTTTCTTATAATAATAATTTTTATATTAAAAACTCCTGGTTTGATCAATTTTTTTTTAACCTTTTATATACTTATTTGATTAATCCTGTAAATTATTTGTTAATCTTACCATACCTTCTAATTTCTAAAATGTTATCAAAATATAAAAGAAAAGCATATCATAGAATTACCTATTGTATTATACGCTACATTATAATGATATGGCAAATAGTCTTCCATTACAGAAAAAAAAAACTGTTTAAAACGTTGTTTATTATTTAGTTTAGATGGTCTATCGTCAGAAATCAGCAAGAAGCGGAATTATCTGAAAAAAGTTCGAGGTTAATAATGTCACCCCAAACTTTACATAAGATGATTGAAGACTTTTGTGTGATTGTTTGTAAAGTAATTGATGTTGAAAATCAAAGCACTGTAGTGAAGAAATCAACAACCATTTATATTAAAGGTCCCCCGGAAGAATATAAGAATCAGATGGATATTATTTTACCTTTTAAATACACATCAGTTAACAAAGGAGCGCCAATATCCATAACTCCATTTATTTATGATCCTTTTATAGCGAATACAGAATACAAGGTAAAATCA
>JAHBCN010017930.1:0-17804 GCA_019359885.1 Listronotus oregonensis
GAAAAATTTTTTTGGGGGGAATTTTTTAAAAAAACTATATGAGCTTGCGAACGTCAATAAACTGTAATAATAAAACAATTGTAATTTTAAAAAAGAAAATTTAATTTAAAAATATTTTAAAAATTTTTTCCTTTTTTAAAATTTAAAACCCTTTTTTAAATTTTTTCCCCCTTTTTTAATTTTTTGGGTTTTCTTTAAAAAACGTTTAGATACATCACTAAACTTTTTTCTAAAAAAGGCGAAAATAGGGCAGTTTCGGCCCATTTTTTGTAAACTCACAATTGTTTTAAAATTTTGACGTTTGGTTGAAGTGCCGTGGTCTCCTCAAGGGGAAAAAAAACCGAATTAGAAAAAGGGGTTAGAATAATATTAATTTAGATGTTAAGTGAACTGCATTTCCCTTTTGAGGGAAAAATAAGTAAAGTTTAAAAAAAAATCCCCCTTATTTTCAAATTTTTAAAAGGTTCGGGACTTTTCCCCACGACAAAATTTTTTTTTTGGGGGTTAAACCGACTATTTTTTATAAAAATTAAAAAATTTTTCCTTATCACTAATTTTTTAAAAACGATGGGGGTGTGGATATTGGGTTGTTGGACCACATTCTTTTTTAAAAAAGGGAAAAAACCAAATATTGTGTTTTTAAAACCATTATCAATTCCTTAAAATTGATTATCACCTGTTTTCCCCCGTTTATCAAAAAATACTTTACCTTTTTTGGGGAAAAAATTTTTAAGTGCTTTCTTTTATTTTAAGGGTTTTTCGGCGAAAATTAAAACAATTTTTTGGGACTAGAATAAAATAATATTTTTCCAAAAGTTTTTCTCCCGGATTACAAATTTTCTAACCCCAAAACTTTTTGGGCCCCTTCCCTTATAGAAAAAAACATTTTTTTTGGGCCCCTTTTGTTTTTCTTTTTTCTGGGGGGGCCCCTTTGATCATAAATCTAAAGTAATTTTTTTTCCCCGTTTTTTTTGAGATATCTTTAAATTAAAATTTTAATAAATTAAGTTTTCCCCCTACTTTTAAGTTATCAAAAAAAATTGGTAAAAACCCTAAACTCCTTACAATGTTTAAAATTTATCAAAAAAGTCGTTTTTTTTATTTATTTTAAAAATTTTTGGGAAAAATAAAAACTCCCAGAAATATCTACCAAAAAACAGAAGGCGGTAATGCGGCGTCTTTTTTTCCATATTAAAGGGGAATGAGAAAAATCTAATATTCCAAATAAAACCCAAATAAAGTACAAAAAATAGTTATTTTAAAAAAATTTTTAAATGCTCTGTAATAGTTTCTTTTTAAAAACCGAAAATTTTTGAAAAAATAAAAAAAACAGTTAATGTTGGTTGGTTTGAATTTGACTTTTTATAATGCCAACTTTATACATGGTTCAAAAAAATTTAAATTTTTTTTTTTTTGCAGTATTAAAAAATTCCCGCAAACTCTGCCCCAAACCCTATCCTTTCCCCCTGCTCGCGTGGACAGAATTGTTCTGGCTTTTGGACTTCCATAAATTTTTTAATTTCCCCTTTGGCCCCTTTCCCCGGG
Source organism: Listronotus oregonensis (assembly GCA_019359885.1). Taxonomy (NCBI): domain Eukaryota; kingdom Metazoa; phylum Arthropoda; class Insecta; order Coleoptera; family Curculionidae; genus Listronotus; species Listronotus oregonensis. The sequence goes on from JAHBCN010017930.1 coordinate 1,546, forward strand.
GTAGAATGTTTCATTACATCTTCCATTTATTTTAAATTTCCAAAGTATAAATTCTATACTTTGTTAATACTTTATAGTTTAGCGGTTTCCCCGGGGTATTATCCATTAAATTTTAATTAACCCATGCAAATAAAAAAGACATGTAATCATAAAAATATTTTTTTCCCCAAAAAAAGGCATTATTAAGATTTTTTAAAAAAAGGGGAAAAATTGAACTGAAAAAAATCAATTTTTTTAGCCCAAAAAAAAACTGCTTAAAAGAATAAATAACACTTTCTCCGATAAGGACTACCCTATCCAATAACATTCTTTTTAAAAAAAGATACTAAATTTTCAGAAAAAACCCTCACCCAAAATCCCTTTTCGAAAAAATGCCCCCAAAAAATTTTATGACTTTAATAGGATAATTTATAATGCCTTTGATCTAAAACCGCCCTTATTAGTTTTGTTTAAAAGGCCCCCTTTCAAGGGTTAAAAAAAGTGGTTTCCCGAATTTATTAGTTTAGAAAATTTAAGGGGGCCCCTTAGTTTATGATATGGCGTTGAAAATATATGTATAAATACCAATTACAAAGGGCTGTTTATATTTAGAAAAAGTGTACCCATTCTACACTTTTTACGTACTAGGTGGGAAAAAATAGAGTTAAAAAATTTCTTAAAAAACAAAAATTACCTACAAAAAAAGGTGAAAATACAGTTTTTTATACAGGGAAAAAACCCAATGTCAACAAAGCAAAATTCCCCAAAATTTTAACATGAATTGGGTTGGTTTTTAAGACGTTTTGATATAAGTCAATAACACGAGATTTAACTGGTTCTTGGGCTGTTCTATTTAAAATATATTGCTTTCATCACATTTGATTTAAGAGTAACATTTTAAATGGGAAAGCTCAGCTAACAGTTAAATTTTGGGTTTAAAAAACTTATTGTGAACTAGGCTTTAAGGGTTTTTTTGAGCCCCCCTTTTAAAGGGATTTTTAGTACAGGGCGTTCTAGAATATGTGGGCAATCTCCCACAATCTAATAGAAAACCCAAAAAGCAAGTTTCCATAAACTTTTTTTTACGACCCTCCCCTACGGAGATACCAAACAGAAAAAACGGACCCCCCGGGGGAAACGTTTTTTTTTAAAAACTTTTAAAATACTGGGCGTTTTTTAATTTTTAAAATTTTTTAAAAAAAAAAATTACAAGATGAGTTTTTTAAATTGAAATTAAAATTTTGGCTTTTTACTTTACCAGGAACGGATTAGCTCTGACACAATAATAGAAAATTTTTTTAACACCCCGATAAAAAGGGTCAACAGTATTATTTTTTTAAAAGCTTTAACTTTAAACTAAAAAAATTTTTCCCCTTTGATAAAAATCAATTGTTTGGGGGAAATAAAATATTAAGTTTTGGAAAAAATTTTTTCATTATACGGGGGGTTTTTTAATTCAACGTCAATATTTAAGGGGGGAATTTTTGGGTCCATTTTAAGAAGAAAACTTCATATGAACGTATATCCCCAAACGTCCTAACCTTTGAGATACAGGGTGGTAAAATTTTCAAAAATAAATCATTTACTGATTTTCTTAAAAAAAAAATAATTTTGAAATTAAATCTTTTTAAGCAAATTTAAAAATGAGTTTTTTAATCCGATGCAGGGTTTTTTCAAAAAAAAAAAAACCGTTTCTCTGATGATATAACAATATCGGTAAAAAACATCATCATGCAGAAAATATCTATTTACAAAAAAATCTCTTATTTTTTTAGCCCGACTGGGGTTTTTCACCTAGAAAAATTTAATGTAGATATTTACCCATGGTATTTTTAAACCGATATTGTTATGATCATGCGAAAACGGTTTTTTTTTTAAGCAAAAACCGTGAATCGGATTGAAAAAAATCAAAATTAATTTGCTAAAAAAAAAATTTTTTTTTCTACACCCCGTTAAAAAATTTTGCTTTTTTACTATTTTAGGTGCAAAAAAACAAAAAAATGTGTCTTGCTTGAACCCTTTTTAACCCTAGGATTAAAAGTGCTATTTTTAAATCTAGATTAAAATCAATTGCATTTGAGCTTTTTTGAATAATTGGTAATTTTAACGGTTAAAGAAAAAAAAATATATCATCGGACTAAAATTTTTTTTTACTCAAATTTTGCATTCCCTTTTACCTCCGCCCCCAACTGAAAGTAAAAAAAAGTCCTTTTTTAATCCTTTTATAATATCCCATTTTTTAAGAAAAATGGGCTACCATCAATTGTGCCAAAATAGGCAGGTCAAATTCCTACAAACGCCACTGATGGAAATAAAAAAACGTGGTTCACTAAAGATGCTTTTAATCCCGTACTTTTTAAAAAATTTCTTTAAAAATATCAAAAGTGGTATTACGAATTAATAATAAAAAATTTTATTTTAAAATTTTACCATGATCTCAAAATTAAGACTTTTAGGACATACTTTATATGGTTTACTTCTTACAATGGCCCCAAAAAATTCCCCCTTAAATTTGGCGTTGAAAAAAAACACCCGGTATAATGAAAAAACTTTCCCAAATTAATACTTTATTTTTGTAAACAGTTGATTTTATCGATGTTAATAGAAAAACTTTTTATTTTGGAAACTTCAAAATTATTTTAGTCTTATCATACAGGGTGTTAAAAAATTGCTTTTTTTTGGAAATATTTTTTTTTAAACAAATAACCCTAATATATTTAAGGGGTTTTTAAAAGAATACTTATCTCGTAACCTTCATTTAAAAAAAACTTAAATTTCATGGTATTTTAAAAGTTATTAAAAAAAAACGATTTCCAAAGCGTCCTTTTACAGGTTTCTATAAATTGCACCCTTTTAAAAATCTCTATTTTTATAGATAGAAAAAATAGTTTATATGAAGTTTGGGACTTTTTATGAAGATTTTCATGTGTAAGATAGAAAACAAATGATGATCGGAAAATTAACAAATCACTATCAACTTCGTTATTTTAAATGGAACACCTGTATATGATTAAAAATTCAAATTCTGCTAATTTTCACTCTTTTCAAATATAATATATCTTATCTATGTTCGGATAAACGAGTTGCAAGTTATTTGAATTTAAATACTGTTCTTATAAGCCATAGTTACCCATGGATACAACGATACAACCGAAAATTGACTTCTGTCAAATATTTATATTTTTGTTTGGTTTCCAAGACGAACCATGGCTAACGCGACTTAACTTTGTCAAACTTTGGGTTGTATCCATGGCTAACTATGGCTTATAAGAACAGATTTTAATTCAAATAACTTCAATTTTATAAAAAAAATTTATATAATTTAAAAAGGGGAAAAAGGGGTCTTAACGGTTTTCCCAAAAAACAAGTTGATTTTTTTTTTTATTTTTTTTTCTTCACCATAAAACCCAAAAAAACTATTTTTTTTTAAAGATTTTTAAAAGGGGGCTGAAAAACCTATTCTCCGTAGGGAGGGGTCGGGAAAATTTTTGGGAACTTTATAATATTTTTGTTTTTTTTATTACATTCGAGATTGCCACATATTCTGGGGAAACCCCGTATATAAAATTTTTTATTAAAATTTATTACTTTTTTAAGTACGTAAAAATTTGTTCTGCGACATACTTTAGTTATTGTATTTAATTACAAGTTGCTTAAGGGTGAAAGGGCATCCCTAAATGTTTGAGCTTAGTAATCAAAATCAGAAAGTAGTTTTTTAATAAATATTATTCCTCAGCCCTATTTTTACTAAAATATTTTGCCCAAAAAATTTTAAAAGGGAAAAATAAACCATTTTGGGGAATAATACACGGGGGCAAAAAAAAATTTAAAAAAAACCCGTTTTCAAAGTATTTTTAAAATTTAGGGTTTGGGGTTTTTTAAAGGCAACTTTTTAAATATCAAATACATGGTACCTTTAGTAGCATAGTCAAAACTGACTGGGGGATGGCGATTTTATATAACTTTCTCATCATATTTTTTCACTTGTTTAGGGGTGTTTTTACAGTTTAAAAGTTATCTTGCTGCTATATGCTGCAATAGTCGAACAGCTGAAAGAAAAATAGTATCTGCCGTATTATTCTACTGAAAAAAATTGCAGCAATTCTTAAAATCCAAATTTTGGGGCGTGGTGAAAAAAAGTTGCAAAAAAAAATGTAATTTTAAAATTTACCTTATTAAAAGGCTAAAAAAAATTTTAAAAGGATTTTTTGTCACCCCCTTTTTTTTTAGCTTGTCACATCTAGTATGTTAAATTTTAAAAATAATAATTTTTTTTTTTGCAAAAATATAATATTCAGTCTTTTATTTTAAATTTTTAAATATAAAAAAATCCTAGAATTTCCCGTTTTTTTAAAATACTTTTTAAAAATTAATAATAAAAAAATAATATATTTATATAAAAAAAAATTTTTTAAACCAATATCTAACAGGAATAAAAAAGGGGTTTATATTTATAGTTTTTTCCCTTTTAAAAAAATGAAAATTAGCTATTTTTCTTTTTTTTACTAGTCAATATCTGTCAAAGTCGCTTTATTTAAATTATTTTTATTCTGGCACAATAAAAACTATAGTCCTCTTAAATAACCCTCGACCTCTTTTGTTATATTTTTTTCTTTTTATATCGGGTTTTTATCATAACAAACCAAAAATTTGGGGCCTTTTTTAGTTTAGTAACATCCTCGCTTAAAACTATTTTCCTCCTTTTTATACATACAGGGCATTCAATTTTTCTAAAATCATATTTATATGTAGAATACGTTATTAACATATTGTGTAAATATTTCTGGACAGCCTGTAAAAAGGAATCCAATGTAACATCCTATTACAGCTTCGAAAGATATATCTGACTGGACTAAAGCAACAAACACCAAGTCAAAGTTAAAAATATTGGTAACATTATCTTTTAATGCCAATAGCAATATAAACTTATGTTAAAATGTCAGGAAAATATAAGCTTTAAATTGATGAAAAATAGTGATGGTTTATCTGCACCAATATAATTATTTCTTCCAGTGCCTTCACTACATATACTCGTAACGTTATTTAGATGATGCAATTGATGTTATTTTATTCGAAACATATTCAACATAAAAATGTTTAGATGATGCAATTGAATGTTTTTAGTCAGAAACATATTTAGTAAAAGAAATATTTAAAATATGATAGAGAAAGAGCAAACCTTTTCTCTTTAACAAAAACTCTGCCTAGCCTAAAGTAGCTATTCACCAAATAAGTATATTTTGCATCGAATAAACATGACAGCAAGTTTTAAAAATATTTAAAATCGATTTTTAATGAAACTAATCAGATTCTTAACAAAAATGTCTCTCAATCGACACATATTGGATGAGTGAAAGAGTGAGGCCAAGTTATTCAGATTAGGCCAAGAATCGTTGGAAGATGACCTTCGCTCTGGTAGACTGTTATTAGAGAGGGCGATTTCGAGAAATTGGTCTACTATCCTAGAGTCCAGATTTGGAACCCAGCAACTACTACCGGTTTACCAAATTAAATTCTGAGTGTCGGGAATATAAGTTATCTGTGAGAAAAGATTCAGGCAGCTGTCGAAGCTCATTTTTCCCCAAGAACAAAAGACTGATTTCTTGCTGGAATAGAAATGCTTCCCAAACGATGTAATAAATATATTAATTTTAGAACCGCCTACGTATTATACCTTTTGTGTTTTGTGTTCCTAACTGAATTTCTTTATATTATCACATCGACTGATCAGGGACCCAAAGTTTTTTTTTTTAACTTGGACTACAAGTGAAGGCCTAAGTACTAACGGACTGACCAACTCTCAGAGCAAAAGTCGTAAAAATACCTTTAAAAGAGCAACACATCCCCATGTTCTTGGCTCTCCAGTTTTTTTTCTTATCTGTGTATATTACTGATAATAGATGGTCACTCTCCTGGTCTTCATCAAGGTAATGCTCTTCCATATAGTTTCGCATGAACTATTTCTTCCTTACAGAAAGATCTTCTCTCTCTATAGTTTGCACAGACCTTTCCAATATTTAGTTTATTAAGTCAATCTCTAGGTCTTATTTGGAAAAGAAGCGTAGAGCAATGCAGATATCTCATGTTCGCTTACGCGAAAGAAGTACACCAATACTCGTCTTTTACCTATAAATGTACAAGTTCGGCAGCACAAAGAATTATTTTACCTTGTAGGTGTTAGTTTTGGGAAAAACTTTACTTGGCATAAAATTTTAATTTCATGCCAATTAACGTTATTATATCCACAGCCAAAGCAGCTTTAAAACAGCTCAGATACCTTTTTTAAGCCAGAAAATGCTTTTCCTTTTTCTTAATCCCTGACCCTCCTTAGAATATTGTTCCCATAACTGGGAAATGGCATCATCAACTATTAATATTCTAAATTTCATTCAAATAAGTGCCATTAGCCAATTAGCAAATATAATTCCCCTTTTAGCAGCTCCCAATAAAACAATACGAAGAGCAGCTTTCGGACAACGCCTTTCCGGTCTAACTGAAGAGTCCCTTACGTTCTCTTTTTTTGTTCCTTCATTCCCAGAATGTCTAAACTGTGGTACCTGCAAAGGTTTTACTGTCCCTCTGGTGTTTTCTGGTTTCGTACACTTCAGAAATTTACCTGAAATATTCTCGTTTCGTACACTGTTATTTAATCCATTTTATGCTTTTCGTTTCGTACACCGACCATTTTGACGATCCTAATAACCAACCAAATAAATACTATATTGAAAATTATTAAAATTTTATTAATAAGTTCTACGTAGGGATAATTTGGACAAATTTAAAAGCCTTAGTTCTAGTCGGTCATGGTTAGTTCTGGTTCGTTAAAGCGGCTTTTTATTTTCCCCAATTATATTTCAAACGTGATAAATCACTAAAAGTAGGAACAGTAGACTTTTCCGTTTAGTCCGCAATTCTGCCATAGCTAAATCAAACAAAGGGTTAATTTAGGTAAATTCAAAAGCCCTTAGTTCTGGTCGGTCATGGTTAGTTCTGGTTAGTTAAAGCGGCTTTTTGTTTTCCCCAATTATATTTCAGACGTGATAAATCACTAAAAGTATGAACAGTAAACTTTTCCGTTTAAGTAGATAGTTAAAACATAAATTATTATCAGATTATTTTAATATTACTATTATTCAAATAAATATTTTTTATTTCTGCATCTTACATGTGAGCAAGAAATGTTTTGATCTTCAGTTATTGTTTGTTTTAATTCATTTTACCATATTTTATGAACCATCAGAGATATTAACCTACCTTAGTTTTTGGTATACGAAACGAGATGTCAGAAATTAAATAATTAATTTTGTGTACGAAATAAGAATATTTGGGGGAAATTTTTGAGGTGTACGAAACGCGAGTGTACGAAACAAGAATAAATTGTCCCTCCAAACCTCTATAAACTTTCCAGTCTTGTGTTAATAAACCACTCCTTACTTCACTTAAGACACTCACGTGCGTTAGTACTTAAGGCTTTAAGTCTTCGTAAGTGTCCTAAGCTAAAAAAACAACCCTTGTTGGTGCAGTAAAACTAGTACCAATCTATATGCGTAAAATAAGGGCAAAACCTTGTCAAGACCAAAGCAAATTTCAAATTTTAGGTCACTTCCTATTTCTGTCTCGAAGCTTGTCTTTTTTCACGGGGTCTTTTATTTTGGCAATCTGATACTTCTCTGACAAGCAAGATAAAGAAAATATAGAAAAGTGATTATGGGTTTGGCCTCTCCTGTTCTAGATTTACTAAAATAAGCACTGCCTTTATAGGACAACGGGGATCCTTTTGTTTTCATAGGGATTAAGGACGGTAGGGTGACCTAAATCGTTAAGGTGACTAAAAATAGGTCGTGAGTGCGATAATCTGTATTTTCTTTATTTCTAATAACTATACAATAATTATTTTCGATTGAAAAAAAAACTTAACAAAAAATTCATTAAATGGGTTCAAAAAGGTAGTAACTATGGTTACTTACTAGGTGTTTTTTAATCGGAAATGAGCAGATTATAATTAAAATATCTATGTATCTACGTAACGAAATTCGTCTACTTAATTTTCACCAATTTCAAGAAGACTGATTAACTTAAATATTTGTATAGGGGTTAAGAGCCGATGACAATACAATTATTTCATAACTTCTTGTAATTTCCTGATTAGCATCATTAGAATAAAAAAATAACATTTTTAAAATGACAATAATTGCGCATTCGCCAAGGCCAAAGTAGCACAAAATGCTTTTTATTATACTCACCTGAAAATACTACATTTTCAACTGTGTATAAAATACAGTAAATATGACATATTCAAAACAGCGCACGGAATTTTTTTTCCCGATCCCTCTTTCCGTGCGCTTATACAAAAATCCATCCATGGAAACTGTTCATAACAACGATTTATTTATTAATGACATATTTTATTTTCTGTCAGTAAAATTTATGCCATTTTCACAAAATGAATTCAGATTTGAAAGAAAATCCGGCTATTCCCAGTATTATATTACAACAAGCGGCAGAAGTGAGTGCAGATTTATTACCAGTGAAATCCAGGTTGAGATATGAACATGAATATCACATTTTTACCGAATGGCGGACTCAGAAAAAAATCAAAATTGTAAGTGACGATATTCTCTTAGTTTATTTTTCTAATAAAGCCAAATCTATGAAGTCATCCACCTTATGGAGTCGATTCTCCATGTTAAAGAGTTGTTTGGCAGTAAAAGAAAATACTCACAACCAATATCCAAAAACGATCGTTTTTTAAACGACAAGCTGTAGGATATGTACCAAAGAAATCCAAGCTTCTACATCAGAACAAGTGACCAAATTTTTATGTGAAGCTTCAGACGGACAATATCTACTAGCAAAAGTAATTTTAGTGTTTAGCATCTTCGGCGCATGCCGCAGAGATGATTTAATACGTTTGAGTTTAGACGATGTGGAAGATAATGGGCGTTTCCTTGTCGTGTTCTTACGAGATGGAAAAACTCACAGGTCAGGAAGTTTTACCATTACCAATGAAAATCGCAAATTCAATCCCTGTACACTTTACCGTAAATACGCAGATCTCCGCCCTAAAAATATGGAGAGAAGAAAATTATTTGTTGCATACCGAAACCAAAGATGTTACGCTCAACATGCTGGGTGCCATACTATCAGTGGTATTCCAAAACTTGTTGCAAAATACTTAAAACTAAAAAATCACGAAGAATATACTGGACATGGGCTAAGGCGTTCTTCGTTGTTGGTGGCGGCGGTATTTGTCATTTGAAAAGACACGGAGGAACTTTCTTAATGTAGCAGAAGGATATATACTTTGAGTCCACACAAAAAAATTAAAGTATCCCAAAGTTGTTTAGGTCTTGTAATGGAAACTACAAAATCTGTAACAGTCAATCAAGAGAAAAACATACACGACCACTCCGCTTCAACATCTAGTTCAACAAAAAAAAATAAAAAGGTTTGAGCTTTAACAATAATACGTTGTTTTACAATTAAATAATTCTTAGATTTAACTAGCTTGTAGATTTTTGTTAATTTGTTTTACTGTTTTAAAAATAAAAATAAATAATCGCAATTTTCTCATCATTTTTTGCGATGTTTTTTGTTTATGTTGTTTTCAGGTACCTAAGTATAATAAAAAATATCGTTCATTACTCGTCCAGAAATGGATTTTTCCGTTCTTGCATGACTTCCCGTCCCGAATTTGTCACGCGCGCACGGAAAAATCGTCATTTCCGTACTGGTAATGAAATATACTATTACTTATTTTAACAAAGTTTTCTCGCAATTTTTCACTGGTCTTGTGGAAAAAAAAATACGTGATATTTGCCGAGACCTTCCCTCTCCTTCACGTGAGTCTAGTGTAACGTCGCGCTATATTTCAGCACAAAACCATAGTCTAGGGACATGACCGCCAGCAGGGGGGGTCAGGGGGTGTCCGTCGACCTCCCTGGGTTTCTAAAAATTACTTAAAATAAAACAATTCCCGTCTAAATCCATAAATTTTTCAATATCGCCTAGGAGTTTAAATGAGTATGATTACTATTTAGAAATTAAAGTTGTGGTATATGTGTTTTTAATTCAATTAATTCTAGACTGGTAAATTGACTTAAACTTTTTGACCCCTTTAACATTTTTTTCTGGCGGCGGCCCTGTCTAGGGATATTCTAATATCTTAGACTATGACAAAACTATCTGATAAATTTAACAACATGTCTTGTTTGGTAAGCAACTTTCGATCATCTCAGGGTCTATAGCGGGGACACAATTTTTATAAAAATTTGTCGGTTCTTTTTGATAAGCTTATTTTAGACATATATATTATAATAAGCCGTCAATTTCTTCACAACGATTGGCATATTAGCCCATAAATGGCTCCCAATCCCCAGTAATAATTATTTTTATATTATTTATAACAATTACAGTACTCGGTACACACTTTACATACTTAATGCATGTTGCCATATTTGCAAACGACAATAAATCAAAAAAAAGTGCAGCAGTAAATCAGTTTCAGGGCCGTTACGCCTTAAATGGCATACCCGAAATTTATTTCTTAAATTATTTATAATACCTGAGTCATTTTTGGTGTCATAAATATGTAGGACAGTGTGTTTGATTATAATCAATGCACAAAATATACTGGGTGTTACATCTCCGGCCGGGAACTAGATAATCCTATGCAAATTGGAAACTGATAAAATGATGATTTCCCCATTAATTAAAAAAAAATGTTTTATTTAGGGGATTTGTTGAACTTTACCGTCTTTTTTAAACAGCAATATTTTGATATATTTTTTCACTTATTTGTTACACCATAATAAAACACATAGGGTCTGAAAACATTGATTTTTCACAAAATAAAATAATTTTTCCAAAACTGTCATATTATACGTCTATTATAGATCTAAATTTAGACGAATAAAGTGAGCCATAACTTACTAGTGAGATAAAGTAGTGAGTTATAAATTTTATCTCAATAGCGAGTTATGAAGTTTACTATACATAGTGCTTTTAACATTGCTTTATTACAAAAAATCATATAAAACAGGCTCCAAAACAACATTAGTTTTTGCTACTAGAGATCGAACGCTGTAAGAAAGACACACCGATACGTCACGGTCTCATATGGCAAACCCGTATAAAACCGTGACGTATCGGTGTTATTCTAACAGCGTTCGATCTCTACTACACTATACTATTACTAAACTTATGTGCTACCGCTTATTATTAATACTAATGTTTACATAGATTGTGAAATTACCGTTAAGATTAGCATCAGCACCGGTAACACTTTTTTCGGGAACATTCACAGAAATTATGCTTTTCCCTGCATTATCGACAGCTTGAGATTGCTCACCCTGTATTTTTTTTTGCAATTTTGGTTTTGTTCGAATGTGATTCTTTAACATAGCTTTCAGCCACGGTGGATGATTTCCATCCACCATGGCGTTTGAGGGTTATGAGGTTCCCTCCGGCATTGGCCAGGAGGGTTGCTGATGTGCGGCGTAAGCTATGACCAGTATATAAAATAGAGACAGGCAATCTCAAAAATTTTGTCACAGCATTTGGTATTTTAGAATTTTTTTTTATACCAACACACTGAGAAGTACACTTCCCTTTCCAATAATTTAAAAAAAATCTGTTGGTCGGTACATTTTTGGTCGTAATTTTAAATACTGCCTCACTAATTCAATAGGGTTTACCGTAAATCCTTCGTTTAAAATGGTAAAGCATCTTGATTTATTAGTTTTTGTTTCAGAGATTTAAATAATAAGATATTGTCCTTTTTCCTCGATGTTTTCTATCAGCAACATTGTCAATTCGTCGCATCGACAGGCACCCGAAACGCCTAGTATCAAGACCACCTGAAATCGGAAAATTATATAATTATATACGAGTATTATACAGAAAACCTTGATTACAAGAAACGTAAAAAAATATGCATATTGCAAAAAAAATCCACCTGTTATTTACTATGTCACTGACGGCCGAGTGATGATCGCGTTGTTAAATTTAGCAATGGACTTAGCAATTGTTGAAAGTTAACAACGGTTAAGAATGTTTAACAAAACGTCATTGTCAATGTTATTCAATGATTTTAGTAGACAACCTGTCAAAATCTGACATTTTGTTAAACATTCTAAACCGTTGTTAACTTTTAACAATTGCTAAGTCCATTGCTAAATTTAACAACGCGATCATCACTCGGCCGATAATCTGACAAATTAGAAATATACTACAGGGAATTTTTTTTTATTTCAAGAATCTTTTCTATATATCTTACTGCAACTTTATATTATAATAATATGACAGGTTTGGATAAAATAATGTATGGAACACGTGTGTTATTACATATAAGTCGCTCGAGAAATTAGCTTAAAATAATAATAAATAAACTTTTCTCGCGTGACTTTTATGTATAATAACACACTAGGACCATAAATAGGTATTATTTATTTCCCACATAAAATAATACTAAAGTAATGGCCGACTAACATGAAAAAAAGTGAGAAAGAATTCGTTAGAAAGAAATGATACGATGCCGTTCTGTTGACGTTTCCCTACTTCAATAAGCATTTTGCCAGATGTTTTCTAATAATTTGTTATTATTAAAGGTTGTTTTTTTATTTACCAGAAATAAAGTTTTTTTATTAAAAAAACTAAACATAACTACCAAACAACAACTTTCAAACTATTACCTAGTTCTGGTTAGCTCCTGGTTAATTCTCGTTAGGTTTTCCTCGTAAATTGTAAATTTTCTTTATCATAAATGCGTCGTCGAACAAAATACCTTGATTTTTCGATTTTTAATAGCCATAGACAATTACCTTTTTTAAACATTTATTCTTTTTTGTAATTTGTGTCTTATTATTTAATCCATTATGCTTTAAAGCCAAATTTAAATCTTTTTCTTTTTAATCCGACAACGTCTCAAAATCTAGCCTTTTACTGGCAGATCCCTTGAAACAGAAAAAAGAAAAAACCATCAACCCATACATACAAAAATAATCAAATGATTATATCGTACATAAAAAAATGTAAAAAATTAAAAGTGAAAAAAATAATAGGCTTCTTAAAAATATTCTCATTGCCACCATCAAAATATTCATACATTAAAATCCATAAATTAGAGCACTGGATGCTGGAAAACACATTAGCTTTAAAATTAAAAAGTCTCAAAACATTATTACTGTTCTTTACACGCCGAAAAAAGGATATTAAAAGAAACTGTTGAAGTATTAAAACACCAAGAATATTGGAAGACATAAACAGTGTTAGATAGAAAAAAGATTTTCAAATCCCCAGTGACATTTAGAGCTGATTTTGGGGAGGTTAGAGGGGTTTTTGGGTTTTGTGCCAATGAAGACTTTTGATCAGCGTGTTGGGAACTATTACTTTGCAAAGTTTGAAAACAACTGATCAAAACCCATTTTTATAGGAAAACTGCGGGGTTCTTCAAAGTGCGTTTATCTCGAAAACAGTTACTCCTAGAAACCTAAATGAGGTATACATTTTTGACCCAGCGGGAATTATAGTAACTTATTTTTAAATAAACAGATCAATAGGTATACTAAGCTTAAAAAAAGTTATGCCATCTTAAACAAGTGGTGTAGGCCGTAGCTGCCGCCCTCTACTAGCAAATCCTAATTTTGTACCACTATGTCATTTAGTTCAGAAATTATTACAAAAAAAAACGAAAAGAAAATTGAAAGTTTGACACCCTGTATCTTAGTTAGTATTACCCCAGAATACCATACCCAAATTAACAAACAGTGGCGGAGACATATCATTTGGAAAAAAGTATGTTTTTGACTTATCTTTTAAAAACAAATTCATAGCTTGGCAACGCTGCATTCGACCTACGTACAAATTTAAAGTTGAATACAGAACTCACAGAGGGTTCATCTGCCACATAATAACATAGGGTATTTCATTTAACAAAAATATAATTTTTGATATTACTCTTTTTTGAGGCACCCTGTATACTAGAAAATAATTTTTGGTTGTAGCAAAGATGAAATTTTAAAAGTTTTGTTAAGAAAATTTTCTCATAAGTTCAACGGTTTAGTAACTATTTACCGACGCGCGCTTAGTGGACCACCCTGTGTATATAGGTATATATATATATATATATATATATATATATATATATATATATATATATATATATATATATATACTAAAAATAGCGTAAAATAAAAATTAATATAAGTTAAAATAGAACACATTTCTAATCTAGATGTTTGAGATCCCTCATATCGCGACAAATTAAAATTCTACAAACTCCAGTTAATTCGAAATTTATTGTTTGTTTATTCAAATGCAACGTTGATTCATATTGTTGAATTATTTATTATGTGAAGAATCGGTGTCACCCTCCAGAGTTATTTTTTTCAAGAATGAGAATGACTAACTTAGTAGCTGTCTCGTAATAGATTTTTTTTTACATAATGATTTATATTGTTGTGGCGGATTCATATAATAAAAAAATCTTCTTCGGGTACTCGCCAGATGGGACCGCTTTGGTTCTGGTCTTAGGGTATAGATTCATAGATAATAATTGTTAAAATTAAAGTTGTTTTAATTTTATTATACAAATTAGGGGAATTCTTAGAAGTTTTTCGAAAATTTATAATGTATTGTCATTATTGACATAATAATTTGTTGTAACAGGTACAGGGTCTTTGATTATATTTACGTAGAATTTGGAGCCTTTATTTTTGGAGATAGATAAACATGTTTTTTATATAAAAATTGTAGTTATTTTCCATATTATCTTTTAAAATTATCAGTAAAAAAATATCGCAATAAAAAAATGGAAAAATATAGGCAATTTCCACTTTTTAAATAGAACACCCTGTATATTATGCGCTACAATGAACGATTTTTTTATGATTTCAAATATATGTGTATACATTGATGATATTTGGGTGAACCATTTTTGAGATATTTTAGCTTAAATTATAAATAAATTGAAAAAAAATCATACTAGTATCAAGAAAGCCATGAGAACAATAAAATTGTTTAATAAATTTGACGTCTCGATATTGTAAAAAGTTGAAGTTTATTATTTTAACTATTAAGAATAAGTTATATTGCTTTTTTGTCGATGGGCTATTTAGAAGAACAAAAAAATGTTTATGGCAACAATAATAATATAATGACGGTGCAAAGGGAGTATCACTTATTACTTATTATATTCTTAACAACGAGTACCATCTATAGACACTATTAAATACACAGTAAGAAAGTTAAGTGAACGAAAAAACTTCAAAATAAAGAAAATGACTCTAGGACGAAATGAAAACGCAGATTTGGATATCCTAGTTTTTTTCCAGGATAACTATTATACTTTTTTATTGGACTAGCACTAACTACTTTTAATAATTCTAGAAAATCCTGAAATATCAATCTCGGATGCAGCATCTGAACTTAATATAACAGATTATACAGGGTCTAAAGTTTTTAAATAAATTCTATTCACCGACGAGTCTTCCTTCACTATAGCAGGCATGTTTTAAACGTTGAATAAAAATTTTATTCAAAACCCTCCCCAAATTCAGCAACATAATAATTTTATTGTTTTCATGACTTTCTTGATACTAATATGAAACTTGTTTGCAATTTATTTATAATTTAAGCTAAAATATCTCAAAAATGGTTTACCCAAATATCATCAATGTATATATATTTGAAATATAAAAATGATCTTTCGTTGTAGCGCATAATACACAGGGTATTTCATTTAAAAAAGTTGAAGTTGCCTATATTTTTCCATTTTTTTATTACGATATTTTTTTACTGATAATTTCAAAAGATAATATGGAAAAAAACTACATTTTTTACAATTGATTTTAGGTTTTCCTTAAATTACCTTAGCATCAAGCAAAGGTTTTTAAGTATTATTTAATAATATTTACAGAATAAACTGAAATGCTTTTAACATTTTAACTAAAAAAAATTGTTCAAAAAAAAACTGAAATGAAAGAAAATGCATTTATGCAATTGCGTGGCATTAATCTCTTAATTTAAATATTACATGGTTATCTTTGCTTTATATTGAGGTAATTTTAGGAAAACTTAAAATCAATTAGCTCACCACCCCTTCTATTTTTAAAAATAATAAATGTATCTTTGAAAACAAAATATTTTATATATGATATATGCCAACACGTCATCAATTTTAAAAAAATTGAAATATAATTATAACTTAAATGGTAGTAAATTTTTTACATTACTTTTAAAAAAAAAACCAAAATGAAAGAAAGGTTTTTAAAAATTGGTTT
>JAHBCN010017931.1:0-17616 GCA_019359885.1 Listronotus oregonensis
AAATTTTAAAAAATGGAGCATGGTAGTTTTTTTGTGGGAATGTAAAAACCCGCGAAATGTAACCAAATTTAACATTATCGGACTTAAAACAAGGGCTTTTCCCCATGTTAAAAAAAATGTTTTAGTTAAAAGGTTAGTTGATTCATAAATAGCCTGCAAATTAAAAAGATTTCTTTGTTACTTTAGTATGTCCTAAAGGCTAAATAGGTATCACGTTTGACCAACAACATAAAGGCCCCGGAGTTTGATTCTAAAAAAACCCCAAGTTTTTTTTTAAAAAACACACTTTTTATATTTACTTTTAAAGCTTTAAAATTGTTTATTTACTATTGATATTGTACCCCACTTTTAAAAAGGGCCCGGGTTTATATATATTTATTTACAAAATAAATAAATTTTATAGGTAATCTTATGCAGCAATCAGTTTCATCGGCACCCTGCCAATAAAGGCTTTACTATACCACACAAAATAAAAACTAAAAAAAAACATATTACTGTAGTTTTGTGTCTAATCGTTTTTTTGTTACCAGACTGACAAAGTACCCTAAATATATTTTAAGTACAAGTACCAAGTTTATGTTTTTAAAAAAGTATTTTAATACAAAAAAAGTTCTCTTTTGTTTTCCCTTTTTCCAAAGTATATTCAAAAAGTACTTGAAGTACTAACCAATTATTTTATTTGAAGTAAAAAAGTACTTAAAGTAAAACAAAGTACTTGAAGTAAACCAAAGTAACTGAAGAAAATAAAAGTGCAAAGTAAAAGTAGTTTTCTTTAGCTTTTTTAATAACATCAAGTTAAATGATGGCTTAAAATGTATTCCCAAAAAAAAAAAATAATTTAACGATTTCCCCCACCATAAATTTTATTGTGATGTATGTAGTTTTTTAACAAAGTTATTTTTTTGGAAAATTTTGGGGTTTGGAGGTTCAGTATAATTTTGAATTTGATCCAAATGCATTTTTTTTTTTATATTTTAAAACCTTATGACCTGCAAAAAAAAGTGATTAACCCAATATTTTCTGCATTTTTTCTCTTTTAATAAATCATCAATTTTTTTTTTCTAACAACAAACATAAATGTTAAACTAAAGCATGTACCTAAAAATCATAAACCATTAAGTATTATAGGTATTTAAATTTAAAAAAAAAAAAGGGCCCTATTTAAAAAATAATTGCTGGGAGAAGAGCAATGAGAAAAAATGGCAGATAATGACCGTGAAATAAAATTTTAAATGGAGTTAGAAACAAATAAAGAATATTTTCCAAAATTATTATTTTTTTGATATAAATTAACAATAAGGTATTTAAAGTAAATTTTACTTCAAGTACTTCAATTTTTGACAGCTCTGATTGTTACTTACGTTAAAAATGTAAAACACCATAATATAAATAAAAATTTGTATTAAAATATCAATTTTTTCCAAATATCAAAAAAAAAAACAAAAATATCGACCGTTTCATTTTAATTTTTCTTGGAAAAAAAGTGTTGCAAGCGGGTTTGTGTAATCGACGGTCAGCGCTGACACCCGGTCGGTCTATATCAATGGAAGTGTATAATCAACTCAGTGCAGGCTTAGACTGCTACCCGTTCTGCACGTAGTTAATCATATTTTTTGATATACAGTAATACGTTCGACCGATCGGACCGATGTCAGCGTTGATCGTCGGTGGGTCGGCACTAAACCCAGCGTAAAAAACCCTGCCGTTATTCGGATTTTCTTTTGTTTTTTCCAGTTCGCGGTTTATTGTAGGCCGTTTTTTTTGCTTTTTTTTTGTTGGAAGGATACCCCGCTCGTCTCTTAAAACTGAAGGAACTATATTTATGGCTTTGAACTTCAAAAAAATTTATAATAATAGGAAGCCCTAAAATCTTAAAGTAGGCATATTAACTAGCAAAAATATAAAATAAATAAATAATAATAAAAAAATTTAGGTGTTTACTTAAGTAGCAGAGCCGAATCCTTCAAAAAAAATCAAATTTACGGATCTGGGTCCTCGTAAGTGAATCGAATCACCCTACGAATCACGATTCCTTTTAAAGGGGAAAAGGAAATTTAAAACCAGGGGAAACGATTCCTATTTATCGGATCACGAATCTGGATCATCTTTAGTTTTTTTCTTAAAATGGTAACTAGTACAAATGATACTACATAATCCCGATGAATAAAGCATCAAAGATTTTTAGTCCGAGCAGCGATATTTTTAAAATGCTGTAACTCTAGCCAAATTAGTTTTTTTGGGAAATATTCTTTTAAAATTTTAATATGTTGTTTCTGAGATCAACATGAATTCACCATTAAATGTTTTTTTAACTGTATTTCAAAACTTGTTATGCTAGATTTTCATAAGGATTTTAAATTTATTCTTAGATAACCTCCCCTTTTTTATGGAACATCTTATAGTAATTTTACAGGAAGTTTCACCATTTAGGTAGGTAGGAGGTTTAAAGTGAGTGGATTTTTTACGCCCTCCACTGCATCTCGGTCTATTTGGCTCCCCTTTTTATTTTTCTAATGGGATCGGACTTCTAATGAATCCGATACCAGTTTGGGAAAAGGGGTTCTTCATCTCCTCTTACTCGGTCGCACGGACACACTGATGTGGTCCCTGTCTCCAAGGTATGACGAGCAGACGGTTAGATCCGTCATGCCCTCCTCTCCCGGTCTAGTGACGTGGGTAGCTACCAGGTCCTTTTCGGGAAACCCAGATGTTCTTTCTGAGGCCGCATCTCCGGCCTTACCCTTAAAAAACGGTCCTATCCGCTTTCTGTTTAAACCAAGTAACCCTTTCTCCTATAAAGGCGGTTCTGTCCCCCTTTCTGTTTATTCGGGGAACCCTTTCTAAGCACCTGTTTTTTGGGGTGGATTAGCACTTCCCGTGAAACAGGGACCCCGGGGACCAGGGCACCCAAAAATTTTACCCGTTTCGGTCGGCACCTTTTCCTTGTGACCTTGGTGGACTTCTCGAAACGGATTTATCCGTTTCGGGCAGGGCATCTATGTCACTTTTTTTCCCATGAAAGTGGTTCTGTCCCCTTTTTGTTTGGGGCTAGGAAGTAAGTCCCCCAGCAGGCCCCCCTTTCCGGTGGGTAGATACTCTGAGAATCGCCCCGTATCTCAAAGGGACCGTTGGGGACACCTTTTTGGCACTGGATTTTCTCAAAAGCACGGTATGCTCACCTTGGTTAAAGCCTTTGTTCATCTTAGCTTCGGATCCCGTTCCATAGGGGGAACAAGAGTTTCCGATAACCCAACTCTGCCATGTTCCAAAAAACCTACTGGGCCCCCCCCCGACGATATGTGAACCAGCGGTTGGGAGTTTCACCACTACCGTTTAATTTTCTGTTAAAAATATAAAAAAGTATTAACATTTTTATTTAATTTTTAGATGACACCCTAAATGAAATAATTAAATGTCCTTTTACCTTTTTTTTTATTTTTTTATTTATTACTGGGGACTTTTTCAGGGTTATCTCAAGGATAACAAAAAATTTTAAAGATCGACAATCAGAACTTTTAACATAAATGGAAAATGAATGCCCCTTTTTTAAAATCACACTCTATGGTTAAAAAAAAAATGTTTATTTAAATCTTGTTTCTTTGGACCTAAAATCAACTTTTTTTCAAAATCTTTGGGCAGATTTTTTAAAATTATTTATCTTTTTAAAATCAATGTATTTGATTAAGAATCTTAGGAAAAAATTGGAAATTTAAAAAAAAAGATTTAAAAGGGGGTTTTGGGCATTTATAAACCAATTTGCCTCAGATTCGGGATAAAAGGATTTTGGGGGCTAGGTCAAAATTTAGAAATTAAAAATCTTTAGTGAAAATTTAAAATTTAAATGGCTATTCAAAATGGCCTTTTTGGGATTTGTCTCAAAATTTTAAAAATTAAAGGGAAACGATTCCTTTTTTGGGAAACGGATCCTTCCAAAAAAAAAAGGGGTGATTCCCGGGTCATTTTTAAAAATTTTATAACGAATTTTTAAAAAGTAATCGTTAGCCCGGATCCAAAAACGATTTCCCGGCTTCAATTCCTACCAACTCTGTTAAGTAGTATAAAAAAATTTCATGAAATATTACTAAAAAAATAAAATGGCATTTCGAAAATTTAAAAAAACTTAAAACGGTTTTAAAATAAGTTCTTTTTTGGTATGCAAGTTTGCCACTGAAACTCTGCACTGAGAATTTGACCCCCTTTAAAAAGTTACTGCCAGCGATTCCCAAAACTGGTCTGGCGTCATTATTAACCAGGATACATTCAAATCATATCCCCATTGGTCTGCATCTGCGTCAGGGGTGCCGAACAGATAGTTGTGAGTTGTTGCACAGATTTGCAGTTATCTTATCATTAGTTTATGATTACGCTATTTTGGGCAAAAATTGGTTTTTTAAGAAACTTTTTGGTCGGCGAATGGAAAGTGCCCTTTTTCCGAGAAGTACTTTTTTTGTGATTTATCAAGCTCTTCTAGTCACGTTTCAATTAACCCCCAATAGATGAAGTAAAAATTTTAAAAGGGGTGGTTATGTTAGTGATTTTCAAAGTTTGATGTTCCATATTTTTTTAGTGTTAGTGCTAAAACAGTGATGATTTTATTGATGAAAAAATCCCCCAGCTTTACATCAAATCAATATTTGACAGGTTATGGGCAAGAAAGGGGGGTATTGTAACAAAAATATATAAAAACCCAGGGGGCTAGTTTGGGACATTGTTTACCCAGAATATTGCCTGGTATGTACCAGTGTCCTACATCTTTGAAAATTATTTCAAATGGTCAAACCAAAAACCTAAAATTTTAAAGATAGCTCCAGGTAGGCAAAGGGAAAACATTATATTGAAGTTGTCTTAAGGCTTCCACTACGTTCCCGGAGTCTGTATCCATAGATTTTGATTATGTTTTTCCGAAATGGCAAAATATCCTCCTGATGCTAATCCCGGTTTTTCATTGGTTCTGCTATTGTATCAAGCTATTTACCGCAGCTAAAATTATTCAGGTTTACCCCAAAATTCCTCTACAATATTTGGTAGTTTTAATGCTTCGTAGTGGTTTTTTGGGGACAGGGGCGTACCGAAAATATGGTCATTTCACTGCCAACTCCCGATTTTTTGTATGCCTTATAATGTAATTTGTTTTTTGTACAGTGGTAGCACTGCTTTTGGGGCCCCTTTCAATATTATACTAAAGGCTGATTTTGGGAAAAAAAATCAAAATTTAAAATGTTAGAAAGAATAAAAAATAGGATTTTGGAAAAATTTAAAAAGGGAAAGGGAAATTTGTAAGGGGGAAAAAGAGTAATATTTGTAAAATATGAGTTCAGGTGTAATTTTTCTTGATTTAAATGTATATTTGAATGTGTTTTTCAACTTATATAATTTTAAAATTATGAAATAAATAGATTTAATAAAAATTTGTATTTTTTTTGTAAATTTTAAAGCGAAAAAGAAATTATTAACAAACCAAACACGTGTGATAAGGCTTTTGTGTTGCTCGATCGGGAGATAAAAAGAGAAATAATATTTGATTCTCCGGATCAGAACCCGTAAACATACCTAAAAAAAAGGACAGGAGCTTTTAAAATTTTATTATTTCTTGTCCATAATTTGCATAGTTGATGCTGGGGGAAATTTTATCTGTAGCGTTTTCAACATGCTGCCTTCATGAACACAATGGATGGAAAAGTTAAGACCCTCTTACTCACAAAGCCCCGAAGGCCCAAAAGGGGCCCTTTAAAATATCTTTATATTACCCTTTTTTTGGAGAATACAAACACTTGTCACCTCATAGCCTGACCCCAGTAAAGAATCATATATTTCAGGTGGCTGTAAACAGAGCATACTAAACATTTAAAAGCTGCTTATTAGACAGAACATTTTTTTTAAAATTTTTATAGCAAAATAGGCTAAGTTGAGTTTTTCCCTACATAAACTTTTGGTTTGCCATGAGAGCTACTGTCCATACAAGCCCCGAAACGAAGAGTTTAACCCCCATATCTCGAGCCCTTCATCTTGACAAAATTTAAAGGCGCCATAAAACACTAGATATTGGGTTTGGATTATTGACAAAAGTTTTTACCCGTATACCAATACTGAAGCCTTCTTTTTTTGGTTAGTCCACGAGGATCCGCGATCAGTATGGACGTCAATAAATTAAAGATGCTTTTTTAAAAGAAATTGTTCTAGATCGTTTATATATAGGAGGAACAAGGAGATAAACGCCATCCTGTTAAACACCATGTTTTTTTTCCCTTAATTTTTTAAAAAAAATAGAGGTGATGTAAACACGAAGTTTAGGGAAGACAATAGGAAGAAAGTATGTAAAGAACCTACTGTTTTTTGGATTCTCTAAAAAACTAAAGAGACTTTCTTCGGCTATGTCACATCAAATAAAAGACTTTAGAATTTTTTTGTGACAGAATAATAGTTTTTTATTTCATGTCCGTCATATTTTAATAAAATTCTGCAACAACTCAAAACATCAGTATATGTTGCTTTATCTCAGTATGTATTGGGTGCTCTAAAAGATAGTGTCACCTTCAACTCGGGGATTTTTTTGGGGGTCCTTGATCCCGGGGTATATTTTTTAAAAAAGGATCAAATTTCTAGTAGCACGTTTAATCTTTAAAATTTTTTTAATCGAAGCAAAATATATAAAAAAAATTATCACTTGTCTTATTGTTTTTAAACAAATGAATGCATTAATTAATTTCTTATGTTGAAAAATTCTTGGTCTAAAAAAACTGATGAGTTTTGGAATACCTTAAGGAAATTGTTTAGGAGCTCCAAAAAATTAAAAAAAAAAAAAATTATAATGAAAATATAAACAATTTGAAATAAAATTTTATTAAACAATATATTTTAAAATGAGTCATATTTTTCATGTTTCATATTTTCCAAAAGACATTTTAAAACAAATTTTTTCGAAAGATATAATTTTTTAAAAAATGCCTAAGTTAATGCCAGTAATACTTGTTAAAAGGGATATTTTTTTAAAAAGATCCATATTATTTTAGTACATGTTATATTTTGACAAACATTTTTAATTAAGAAGTCATTTTTACAGGCGTAATAAAAAAATTTTTTAATATTTATTATATCATTTAAAAAATCCATTTCACAAAATGTATAAATTTAAAGGGTTTTTTACATAAATCAATAGGTAGGGTAATGGAAAGATAATAAAAGAGATAATATTAAAAATATTTTTTTTTATTAAAAATCTTGAAAAAAAAAAATTGAGATATTTCTTTTACTTTTTTTAGAACTATTCATTATTAGACAATTTAATGTTACATATATTAAAATACAATTTTATCTTTAAGGTTCCAAATTAAAATTAAAAAATTAAAATACCAAAAATTAAAAAAATATATATTGGGTTTTTACGTCCCCCCTAATAATAATAGAAATAGAAAAAAAAAAAACCCTAAATTTTTTCTTTTGGAACAAACATTATAATTTGCCACAACCCTATAAAAATTTAAAAAAAATATATATAATTATTACAAAAAAAATAAAAAAATCAGGCCAACTCCCACAAGGTTTGTTTCCTAAAATTATTTTACTGGTTGAATATTTTTTTTAAATAAAAATTTAAAAAATTTAAATTGCACGCCTTGAAATATGGATTACTTTAAATGCCGATCACCTTAAAAGGATGTGGTTAAAATTAAAAAAATTTAAAAAATGTTTTAAATTACTTCTAATAATTTGATTACTTTAATTAAATTTTTTTCTGGAAAATAATTATATTAATTTAGATTATCAATTAATAGAATAATGTAATCGTGATTGATAATTTATTTGAATCCCAATTTCAATTACTTAAAAGTAATTCGATTACTTATAAAGTAGTCGAATTACTTAGAAATTTAAATTTTAAATTTCTTAATAAATTATTAAATCACTAAAAATTAAAGCCCTTTATGAAACACTGCTGGAGTTTTTGGGTAGCCAGGAAAAGCATCGAAAATCGGCGGCCACTTTGAATCCGGCAACGCCGGTTTTCCCCGTTTCGTATTTTCGATTGATGCTTACCTCCACAGTTTTTATACTTTTTTTTTTAAAAAAATCTGTTCATATTTGGGGGAGGATATAAGGAAATTTTTTTTTTAGAGTCATTTTAAAATTGAAGCTGGGGAAAGCAGTTTGGATAGTGGACGTACGCGTATAATGCATTTGTATAAATTTTCATTGTTTAGTATATCGTGTTTAATATATGTGGTAATTTAAATAGAGTAATTTGTTTAAAATTCAATTATTATTATTTTAATTGATAATTGAATTATTTCAAAAACATGTAGTAATTGGTAACCAATTTACTACTACTTAGAAGAGTTTTTGTAATTGTAATTGAATTATTTTAAATTTGGGACAGTCTGCCTATAAGTTAGTCATCTATATTAAAACCCGGTATATAGGATCGAATTAATTTTAAAAAAGAATGCTCAATTGGGGAAATACTATGGGTTTTTGGACGTTAATAAATACAATTATTTATTAAATGGACTTATATGATTGATAAAAAAAATAAAATCTATATTAAAAGATTATTTTTTTTGATTGATTAACCAGTCGGTATGTATTTTTGGGAGTAATAATAATAATAGTAACGGTACCTTGGGTTTTTACCCGGGGATGAAAAAAAAGTGCAATTATCGGGGTTTATTTTAATACATATACACAAATTTCGTTGGCCCTTTACCGTTCGGACTTTGTACTTCTATACTTCGTGAGTAAAGCCAGATCTTAGCTTTAAAAAAAAGTCAAACAAACTCTTGTAAAAAAAGGTTTTACCACCATATTAAAATTTTAAAAAATTTTTAAAATTGTTCAACATTAAATACACCAGTTTGTAGGGCCATCAAGAGAGTTGTTTGGGATTCTCCTTTACTTACTAAACATATTTCTAGTTACCAAAAAAATTTTCGTTTGAACGATAGTTATAGAGAAAAACATGTAATTAAATTTAACATACAAGTTTTGATCCCCTTTTAAATATTTTTGGTAGCTTAAAAATGCTGGTAATATTTTAAAAATTTTAATCTGATATTTAAGAGTTAAAAAAAATTTAAAAATTAAATTGTCTGTAAAATTTTCAGTATGTTGTTTCAGTGAAACACCATGCGAATTAAAACAAATTTAAAATATAGGATTGTATCAGTTCATTTTTAACCGATTTCATACAATTGATTAAACACTTTGGGTTTTTTCTGATACCATTTATCGTAATAAGTACCAACATAACCATTAACTTTCTTAATATTTATTAATATAAATCACAGTTTTTTTACATCAATATAACAAAATTTACACTTTACAAGTAGTAACTAAAGAAAAAAAAATGTTTAAGTTTTTTTTAAAAACTTTTTAAAATTGAAAACAGCTCACGTTTAGAAAATAAAGACAATGTAGAAGGCCCCTTTAAAATACTAGTTTTCCCGTTTTTTTATTAACTTTTTAAAATAAAAATAAAAAATAACGATGTATCGGGGGTTTTTTAATCGACCATATATATTTTTAAGGAAACTATATTTGGTTAGTAGATCTCTTGTCGACTTCACCCAAAGGGAGAAAGGGTTACATCTTTTTTGTGTTGGTTTATTAAATTTTTTGCGATTTTTAAAGTATTGTTTCAGAATATTTAATTATTATTATTATTTTACCCAATGAGCATTTCAATACATCTAATTATTACAAAGGTTTTTTTTATAAAAATTATACTTTTTTTTATGATTTTTTTTTTTTTAAACATTATTTGTTATCGTTTTTCCCCTGTACCCTTTATTTATAAATTTACATCAAAAAGGAAACAACCACAAAAAATCTTTAAAAAATTGTTTTTTTATCAAGATACATTTGAAATTATCTGCGGAGCGATCTCATTGGTTTCAAGTTTAATACCATTTTTTTAAAGTACCCCAAAAAAAACTAAAAAACAAATTTAAAATTAAAAAAGAGAATAAACACTGAACCCCTTTATCTAGAGTTTTGGAGCACGGGGGCTAAATATAAATATTACATGGCACTAAATTCTAGTTTTTTTTTTTTTAAATTTTTATTTTTTTTAAATTGCATATTAAAAACTTTTTTTTGATATTATAGAATTATTTACTGTTAAAAAAAGTTTCCCTTTATAAAGTTGGACATGGGCTAAGAAATATTTTGGTAATGATTTTTCAAAAAACTAAGTCTTATAAAACTTGTGCACAAAGAAAAGTTACTGTGATGGTGTTAGAAAAATATAAAGGTGCGAAAAAATGAAAAAATTTAACGTAAAAAATAAAGGGTTTTTAAAACCCACGTTTTTAAAAGGGAAGAAGTAAAAAAATACAAAATTTAAACAATTTTTTTTATATGTATGACTAATGATTGCTCAAAAAATTAGACGCGAAATGTTTTTTTAATCTTTGGTTGTTACATTTTTAGCAGTCCTACAAAAAAAAAAAGT
Organism: Listronotus oregonensis; assembly: GCA_019359885.1. Lineage (NCBI taxonomy): Eukaryota > Metazoa > Arthropoda > Insecta > Coleoptera > Curculionidae > Listronotus > Listronotus oregonensis. The sequence continues at coordinate 10,448 of JAHBCN010017931.1, forward strand.
TGGACATGCTGAAAATTTACCCCACATTTTGACCCCCTAAAATGGTTTTTTTTTATCTCCATTTTATCATGAATATATTTTTTTCCTATTGTACCCAACTTTATGCTGGCCTCTGCTTGTAATATAATTAATTATACTAATATCGTTGTTAACTTTTTTAAATGAAAATTTTTTTCAAATTAAATTAAACATTACACAATTAAAGCTTTAAAAGTAGAAAGTAAACAATTTATCTATCTAAAGATACAGTGTGGGAAACAGGGCAACACTAGTAAATTGTTAAAGAATATTGGTCTTCCCCCTTTCCCCTTTCCCTGCACCCCTTTTTAACTTTTTTTAGCCTAAAAACAGCTGTACATATGTCACCACAACCACCCTTCCCTATATCGCAAAAAGTTGCTCTTGGGCCTCTGAGAATACGCGAGCTCTTCTTGCTAAAATACAAATGTATTCACTTTTTTTTTTTTTATATGTTTACGAAATTTTATCAAGTTAAATACACTTATACAACATATTTGTGAAAATTCAAAGTTTCAATTTGGGCTATTTTATTATATTTATAGCCCAGATCTTTTTTTAAATTTACAAAAAATTTGGGAAAACAGAATGAAAAGTCCCAAAAAAAAACCTTCAAACTTGCCTTTTTTTATTGATTTTTGCCATTTCACCGTGTTTTGATCTTTTATTTTAAAATATTTTTGATGACTCAACAAAATAAATAAATGCTAGTTTATAAGTCTAATAAGGTAATATTAAAAAAAAAAATTATGTTGGTGCCACTGACCCATATGAACCGGCAAAAGGTCCCCAGATCAAAAGTTAGATTTTATGGGCAAAAATGTGTCTGTGCGCTGGGGTGGTAGTCATCGTTTAGGGTCTTAAATCATGCGCAGAACGGACCGGCAGACCGATTTTATTTACTTTTTCCGGCCAGTTCCGTACTGGCCCTTTTAGTTTTTTTAGTTTTTGGACTGTTTTTTTGTAATTTCTATATATTTAGAATTTAAACAAGTTTTACTGTTCTATTGACTTTTTTTGTCTTTAGTGGTAGCATTCATACATTCCTTTTGTTATAAAGAATTATAAACTGTTTTTGGTGATTCGTTTGGGAGAACGCTGGTTAACACTTAACAATTTGGTTCTTGATTGATGATTTTCAAGTGGAAAAGAAAAATTTTTTTGGTACAGCTTATTAGTATTTTATCTTTAAAACAAAAATATTGTTAGATATTTTTATTCATAAGTATATTACGAAAATTTTAAATTTTTTTTCTTTCTTTCAGAAGGATAAATTAAAAAAAAAAAAGTATTGTAATAGTAGTTGAGTAATAGTAATTTACGTTACAAGACCAAAAAATGGTCTTTTAAAACACAATCTAGTGTTTACGGACAAGGGCGGAGGAGCCGGGTCGGGCTAGACGAACTTTAATGACATTTCAAGCCGTGTATCGTACAACGTTTTATTTCATACTGTTTTTTCTTTTTTTATAAGTAAATTGAAGTGTGAATATTCGGGTAATATGAAGGTGTCAATATTGTCAAAATAAGCCCAAAAGTAGTAAAACAAAAGATGTACCTGCCCCTGAAATATTTTAAATAATTTAAACTGCAGTATGTACTGTCATAAGTACATAATTTTATTGTAATTTCATAATAAAAATTGTTCTGAATTAACCCTGTGTTAGTAGAAATACTAAATTTCTTTTCATCCGAAAAGTTTTTTAGGCCCTAGTGATGTAATGTACCCTTCCCCGGGACTAAAAGTGACAATGTAATGTAGTATTTAAAGGTCAGAAAAATAAATGTTTTTATTTATACAATTATAACTTTTGTAAAAAATTTTTTTTATAAAAACATTAATAAATCAGTATTGGAATAAGTTCAGGGCCTGCCCAGGGGGATTTTGAAGGGATACATAGAAGTGGCACTTTTGTTACTCGGGAACCCCTGGGGGAGGATTATATTGGCTAATTTCCGTAAAAGGCCGTAAAATTTACCAAAAAAAAATAAGTCCCTCTTAGCTCGTCGGGGGAAGAGAAGAACATTTTATAAGACTGGGTTCATTAATAAGGCGATCCCCTTTTTTTAATAAAGAATGCAATAGGGGGGGGAGACTTATTCCCCAAAAAAAATGAAAACAATATCCAGAAGGGTTTATTTGGGATATATCAAGTATACAGATTGGAAACGGAGAAACACTTTCTGGCTTAAAAAAAAGAATCCAGGGTTTTTTTAACTGCTGTGTATATAATATGCTTATGCTAAAATGTTCTTGGAGGAACGCCCCAAAGGGTTAAAAGATTCTTTATTCCGCGAAACGTGGCCGCTTATAAGTAAAATTGATGAATGAACATCGATTCTAAAATAATTTAATCAAAAAATCCATCTAAAAAGTTACCCTCGATTAATCAGTGATTTTTTACACCCCAAATATTGCAAAATAATGGTTTTTAAACCTTGTTTAAAGACATGGGTAATATTAATACTTACATGTATCGTAATAGTCGTAAATTACCACCGGAACTGGCCTCTGTTTGGAACTTTGTGTGTCCTATATGCGGATACGGTTGGGCAATATTCCGTAATCGTTAAGTTGTTTAAAAAATAAAAAACTTTGGTATCTCCAACTGGTTTCAACCCTCTGGACATTTTGTGAAACTTCCAGACTGGGGGAAAGAATCTTTATCTGCCGTAAAGCCGATGGGAGAGTAACTTTCCCTAACTGCCATATTACTTAAGGGGGTGAGGATAGATTACGGGAACAAATCTGCATTAAAAAAAAAGAAAATTATGTTGCTTAATAATATACATAATAGGGAAAAATTATTTTTTTTCCCCGGATTTTTGTTTTTCCTTGTCGATTGGGTGATTTTTTCCATCCATCTTATAAATGGTTTAAAGTCTGAAATTGGGTAGTTATGTATAACTTGATATGGGCTTTAAATAATCTTTAAAACAGGTTTTCATCCATAACGTCATACCTAAATTTGGGGCATACTGTATAAATATTTTTTAATGGAAAAGAGTGCGACTAAAATAGTAAACGACAGGAGGGCCTTTTTTACTTTTTTTTATGTATACGTTAAACCTTTTTTAAATTTAAAAAAGTAATATATTTAAACCATGATAAATCCTCTTGTTTATACGGACCGTATTGTGATTTTTAAATATTAAATTTATAGTTTCATTGCACAGTGGATCGAAGTGTAAAAATACTTTTCGAGAAATAACCAAATTTAGATTATGCTTTTAAAATTTAAATTTTTGTTTTAAATAAATCATTTGAAAATCTTATTGAGCCTAACATTTTCTTCTTTTTTTTTTTGGTGTCCTTTCAAATTCTAATAGTTCTCTAGAATACACTTTTTAAATTAAAAAAAAAAAGTTACTCGTATGTTAAGTATTTTTTTAAAAACCCTTTTAAATTTTTAAATATTTATTATTTGTACTTTTTTAAAAACTAATTCCAATTTTTTACAAAACAATATAACCTTATATTGGACTTCTCACCATTAGACAATGTGTTTACGTCATTTTGGCATTTTTCCCCCTGGTTAACCCCCTTCAATTTCTTTTCCCCTATAACGTAATAGCCACCCTTGTATTGTCGGTGGTTAAAAGAATGACCTATGAACAAATAATCGGGTCTTCGGTCGAGTCCTTCTTAATATTTTGCTTACAGGTTTTCTTAAAATAGCATTTGTTCTTTTTAATTCTGATTACATTCTTTTTTTTTGTGAAATTTTATTGACACGTTTCCAACCTAACAATATTTCATAAACCTGAACCAGAGACCTGTCAGATGTTAAAATAAGGGTTCAGTACTTGACTTATTACATTATTTTTGTAATTAGGGGACCCTTTTAGGGAAAAAGTGATAGCCCGTCTTTTTAAAAAGTTTTTTTTCATTCGGCATAACCTGAAGACTTGAAGTTTTTATACACTTTTAAGAATAATAATTTTTGAAATTGCATAAACCCTAATATACGTGAGATCTCTTCCTCAGATATTTAAATATGAAACTCTAAGAAAAAAAGTTAAACCTTTCTTATCAAGCTTTGTTGAAAAAAAAATCAATCGGTCATATTTAAACACGAATACTTACGCTGTGCATATCGACAACTGTAAATGATCGACATTGGAGTTTTTATCAACTTGCGGATCAAGGGTAAATAAGGGCCAAGGCCCAGTGACATTCGTGTTGTACTGGTATGATCTTTGAAAACACCAATTCCACTACCCCGAGCGGTAACATTTTCTTCCCCCGGGCTTTATCAATCTGAAAAAAGATTTACTTTAGTATTTTAAAACCTTGGCAACACTAAGTGTTGTCGGCGCCATCTGACACTGGAAAGTTTGTCATTTATGACGATAAATACCTTATTTAGGAGGGTTTTTTTTTTTTTTACAGTCACTTTTAAAAATTGGGGCTCAGTGAAAAAACTTAATTGTTTTTTGAAAATCTTCGTGGAATGATTGATTTTTTATATCTTCGGACCCGATTATCCCAAAGGGAGGAATGTTATCAACTTACTTCTACTTTTGGCGATGGAGCCTCATTCTTTGAAAAGTGGAACGCTAGTGTAACAAATTTTAACGTTGCCTTAGTCTGCCGAGAAATCAAAGGTAGTTAAAAATTACTTCTGCCAGAAAACATTTTGCTATGCAAAATTAATAATGCGGTATATAACATACTAGGTTGGGGAAACCTTAGGCATTAGTTCCACCAGTATATATAAAATATTGCATGATTATTTATCCGGGAAATTGGTTTGTTTCCGCTGGATTCCAAATAATCTGGAAAAATTTAAAAAAGACCCCAGTAAATTTGGGTTTAAAAAAATGTGCTTTAAAAGACATGTATAAGTTTTTAAAGGGTTTATAATTATGGATCTAGCAAGAGCCAGAAAATTAACAGCATCGACTGTATGGGTGTTTAAAGTTAACAAAAAGTTGTTTGTTCTCAAAGACCTTGACTTAGTTTTAATGTTTTTGTTTGTTCTCAAGAACTTCAAAAAAAGATCCCTTTTTTTAAAACTGATCATGTAGAAACTGTTCGTCATTTCTAAATGATCCCCAATCTTTTGTTTTCTGAAGTCTTCGGTGAAATAAGGAAAACAATCGAATGTTGCGGGACAACGATTTTTGTGGAAAAAAATATCTTTGTAGGTATATCATGTGAAATGAAAAACCTTTGCAAACACCTGAAAAAAGGTATAGATCTTAAAGGATACATTTTGATCAAGCTAAATTTTTACTACCTTTAAAAAACAAAACCTCTAAATCTTTAAAATACCAAAAAAAAGACCAAGTAATAAACACAATTAATTTTATTCATTAAATCACTTTAATTGTGATGAATTTGATTTGATTTTGATAATTTAGACCATTAGCCAAACGCATGGGAAAATCAAATATAACGGGTCCCCGATATTACTTTTCCTGCCATTTTTTTAAAATTTTTTCTTTCACTTTGGTCCAGGTCCCGGGGAGCGAGCTGGCCTGCTCAGCCCCATTGACCCCCTAGAACTTTCAGATCGCCCGCAACAGAAAAAGGGAAAAAACCCCAAAAAAAAAAAAAATCAATAATAAAGTCATTTTCAGTGACAATATATATTTTTTTTTTTTTAGAGTTAAAATATAAATATTGCTCCTTGTAAGTAATTAGCAATTGAAAATAAAAATATATTGCATAAAAAAACTCCGACAAAGAAAATCTTTAGATTACATTTGGATAAAAATTTTTGAAAACCAATTTATCCAAAAAAGTTTGAAGGGTTAATAAACCCAACAGGCGCCTCCGTAAAACCCTAAGAAATTTTTTTGTCTATAATAGAAAATCTCGTTAAACCCTACTCCGTAAGTTTTCTCGGCTATAATCATTCCCAATGGCTAGTTCCAGACCAGCAAGGGGTTTTCTACGTTTTGTTTTTATCCCATAAAAATGTACAAAATTATTCTGTCATTGCTTTACTTTTTTTTTTCATTTCTTTTTTTAACTTTTAAAGTGACCCTAACCCACTAACCTGCAAATTTTGTTTACTTTGTGTTTATTTTTAAGTCATTTTTTAATTATTTGAATTACATGTAATTACCTAGAGTTTTTTTTTTAAGTTCATATTTAAATAAATAAATTAAATTATTAAATTTTGGGGTGTTTTGGTCTATGGTTTGAAGATTATAAAAGGGACCCTTTTTTATGCATTTTGTAAAAGAGAACAACTTTGGATTTATTGATCTTTAAAATTTCCCACATTTCTTTAAAATATTTTAGGATTTTAAAACCCCGTTTCTATTTTAGAAAATAATCTGAACAGCTTTTTTATTTTTATTTTAAAAGTACTCATAATTTCTGTATATTTTCCCACCAAAATTGCATTTTTTTTAAAAAAACAAAAAACCCTTCCCTATAACACAATGCGCCAAAAAAATATCACCCCTATTTTTACATAAGACTAAAAATTTAAAATGTCCTAGCGTAAATCTTAATATTTTCTCTAAAAAGGTGCTATCATGATGAACAAAACGTTAAAAAAAAAAAAAAGGTTTCAAGGTTTTCATAATAAAAAAAAACTGCTACTATCGGTGAATATTTTCTAGATTATGCATTTTCCAAAAGCAACATTTGTTTTCAATTTTTAATAATATACTATATTTTCGTTACTGAACTTTTAAAGACCCACTCAGAAAAATGATATGGGTACCAATTTTGATGAAAGAAAGAATCTTTCTAACATTTCTTGTCTATTTTATCTCTATTGAATTCGGGTTCGCTTGGATTAAACGCTCTTTTTCACGCATGCAAGGAAAAAGGTAAACGGATATAGGGGAAAATGCCTTTTAGATCTTGCGCAATAATGTACGGTCGGGGCGGACTTCTATAATAATATTTTTTTTCTTTTTTTGCCCCCCCCAATTTGACGTTTTCTTGAAATACGGTTTTTTTTGGGGCTGAATACGAATCCAAACGGGTTTTTTTTGGAAAAGTTTCATTTTCGAATATCCATCTATCAAATTTTTAAAATTTTAAAATAACTCACTGTTTTTTTTCCTTTTTTCCAATATTGGGGGTTTTTTTAAAATAAAAAATCATAATTTAAAATAATAATATTTGATGTACTTTACGCGTTTTTTCGTGCTATATTCATCTGCATTAAATAAAGAATAAG
>JAHBCN010017932.1:0-17620 GCA_019359885.1 Listronotus oregonensis
AAAAATGTCGATTTGGCCCCAAATTTTAAATTCCGAAAAATATTTTTAAAATTCCCCGATTAAAATTGGAATAATTTTGGCCCTTTTGTTTAAATAAAAACCAAAAACAAAAAAAAATTTATCTTTTAAAAAAGGATGAACTATCTTGGTTGGAACCTACGGTATGGCCCCCCAACTTGGTGTCCGATTCACACAGCACAAATACCTGCTTGACAAGAAATTTCCAGATACACCCTTTTCGTATTTCAAATACGAAAGGAAACAACGTTAACACATAACGTTTTCCCGGGGTAAGGAGGTGGTAAGAAAAATTTGGGGTGGGAAACGCTATCTCCTAGCGCTTTCCTTGATCAGAAAAAAGGTAAAATGTATGGTGTTTCACCATACAAAAACGATAAGTGAAAATATTGCACTCTTGAAAATATTTCCAAGAGATAAATGTTTTTTGGCCCCCCCCTTTTTTTCAAAAAAAAAATAAAACCAAGATTTAACTGAAAATTTTGGGACCGCTATTATTTTAAACCCCCCACGGATTTGAGTCAAATTTTATTCATTCACACCAAATGTGAAAACAAATGGGTACATAATAAAAAAATTTGACTCACCTTGGTTCAAACTTCATAAGCTCTTGGTCCAGACCTCGTGTTACTACTCCCCTTTTCAACCCCTGTATTGAACATTCCTTTTGGATAGTTCTGTTTTAGTTTTATTCCCCCAGAACATTTAATCCCCCTTGGTGACCCTGGGTTTGGATCTTTGTTCTGGTTAGTTAGACAACCTAAAAACAACACACGAAACAGCAGAAAATGGTCTTTACTTTTTAAAAGGGGACATTTTTTAACTGGTTTTGGGAACAGCAACGTGTGAACAAGCCAGAACACCGTTTGACTTAAATTCGTAACCACAGGGGGTTTCAAAATGGTGCCTCCGGCAAAAAAACAAATAAAAGAACAGGGACCTTTACAAAATCATACCTATAAATCAACCTTGTCAGGATTATTTTTTGTATTTCAAAAAATCGAACAATGGGAATTATCAAATAAAATCTTATGCATATCTATACATAAGGAAAAGGCCCAAAAAGCAAAGTTTGAAAACATGTTTAAAAAAGCAAAGAAATGAGGCGACTTAAGGAGAAATCCCAAATCAAAAACCCTTTTTTTAAAAAAAATTTAATCCCCTTTTTGGACTCTCCAGCCCCCACCACTTGAAATAAGGACCAATGGTAGTGCTTGTTCCATTGTAACCTTAAAAGGCAGTACTTTTTTTAACGAAAAAATTACCAAAGCTTAACTTTTTTTTTTTTCAAAATGACACTTTTCCCAATTTGCACCATTCCCCTTCTTAAAAAAAACAGCATCGTATACCCGCTTTATTAAACAGCGGGACGGTTTTGACCCCGTAAAAAATCAATATTTTTGGCCGTACTACCCCGCACTGACGATATGTACCAGCTTTCCCGTGATAACAAATATAAGGGATAGGGAAAGGCCCGATTAAAATTAATATTTAATTATAAATGTTAGTTGATTATTTATTTGGAAAATTTCCCCGGATTTTGGAAACAGGGAAAAATTAACAGTTTTAAAACTTTTTAATAATATTAACACAATTTTTCCCAATCTAAAGGGCACCCCCCCTTAAACAAAGCCAGAGATAACCAATTTTTAAAAAACCTTGTACTGTAATTTTATTGATTTTTCCATTCCAAACGGGGAAGGGTTTAAAATCTGTTTCATACGAACCCAAAAATATCATTTTGAGTAAGGGAAAAAATATACTTAGGTATGGCCCCACCATTCTTTAAAAAGATTTAAAAAAAATGGATAATTTAACCCCAAAACCCCTTAAATACGTTTTTTGGTCTTTGTCTAAAATTTTATCAAACATTGGCTACTAAAATAAAAAAAAGTTTTTAGTTTCAAGATGAGCTCTTCAATATTATGTTTTGGGTCCACATTTTACTCAGAAATTTGATCAAAAAACATTGGTGCCTGTAATTTAGAGATTTTCCTTTTTGAAGGAACATGTAGATCTGCAACAACTAGAAATAAATGGAGGCTTTGCCTTACTAGACCATAAATGTTTGGTCCTAAAATTTCCCAAATTAGATGCCGGTAAATATTTGGGCATTGGTTTTACTTTAAAAAAGTTGGGAAATACCCATGTTTAAAAATTTGAAAACTTTTTTTTTTTTCGGCTTATATTGCCATTTTTTAAAAGTCAGGGGGAGAAACTTTTTGCAGTTTAAATGGGGTCTATGATCTGATCTGATCTGAGAAAAAAACGAAATGTCGGGCACTTATGTCAACAAAAGATGGACTTTGGGGAAAAAATGGTGGAGTGTTAAACCCCGCTATCTGACAAAATGGTCAAAAGCACTTCAAATAAAAAAAAAATATGTGATATTAAATAACATATTTCGGATGTTTCTTTTTTAAAGTTAAAAAACCCTTATATTTTTTTTTGCTGTTTTTTTTTATTTTATTGTTAAAATAAAGATATCCCATACAATGTATATTTTCAGCTGAAAAAAATTGAAAAAAACATTTAGTTTGCTGCTTTATTTTTCTTTCAATCCGGATGATATCTCGCATGTTTTTTGATTATTTTCCCCCCCCCCCATAAAAAAAATTTTTTAACATTTTCCCCAAACTTTTACCCCTTTCCAGTAATTTGCCAGGAATCAATTTTTTATTTCCAGTAATTTTTGCCGTCCGGGAACACAGCACATAATCTTTGTCTTTGAAATGTTCGTTTTTAGTTCGACTTTTTTTGGTTCTCGTTTAGTTGTTGTAGATTTTTTTGATCTTTTTGGACATCACCCATATCAACACAATATCGTCCGCAAATCGTAGGATTTAGGCGGGTTCCATCTATTTTGATCCTTTATTTTCGTTGTCTTTTGAAGAATCCTCAAGAGTTAACGAATTTTGGTGATATGGTATCCCCGTCGAACTCCACGTTGAATCTTAATGCTGTTAGTTTTGGTGTCTTCGTCGATTTTAACGTGAAGGGATGCTTTTTGTATAATTGATTTAGAGGATACCAGAGTCCATACCCCGTTTACCCTGATTTTTAAAAAAATGACTTCAATTAAATCGAAAGCACGGAAATAAATGAAGGTCATGTGAATTGGTATGTAATATTCAGTTGTTATTTCAATAAATGTTTTAATTGATTGTATTCATTGGAAAATTTCTTTTTAAAAAATCCGGCCTGATCCACAGGTTGGTATAAATCAAATTTCTGTGTTAGTCTGTTTGCTAAAAATCTTTGTGCTTATAGAGGTGCGATAGATGGGTCTTAGTTTTCTATATTTGTTGAGCCCTTTTTTTGAACAGTATGATTTCGACCTTACCAATTTCTGGATTTGCCCTCATGAAGACATTTACTAAAAAGAACCGGATATTTTTTTCCAAATAATTCCCCCCAGTTTAATCATTTCGGTCGTTATGCTATCCCATCAGGATTTCCCGTTCTTCATTTTACTAAGTGCACCTCGTATTTCTTTCTTTGTAATATCTGGTAGTTTACGATCCAACATTTAATATTTACTGTTCATCACTTGTTCAAGTGTTGACGAATAAAGGTAGGTAGAGAAAAAATACACCTGTTAGAAAATTTGTTGTATGGTAGTAATGTAATTTTATTTTTAGAACCCCTAACAAAATTTTACTCCACCTCATAGAAGCACAAAAAGTAAATTAACAATTTTTTTTGGATCGCCAGCCCTACCAAGAGCACCTGTGCATGGTAGCAAATAACCAGAATGCAACAATGTTTGCCTTTTTTAAAAAGGATCTAACCTTTTTTTATGTACGCCTGCAGCATAAGTAGTGGACGATTGTTATCGGCTAAATATAAACTGAAAACCCTAATAGGTGCAAATAAAAGGGTTTTTGGCGATCTGTAAAATAATTTGCTAATTGAGACACTAAAATAAAATAAATATATACAAGTTTTTTTCAAAAAAGTTAATTATTAACCACAAATAATTCATACTTTGCTTATAAGGGATACCTTTTAATTTTTTTTTATATTTAAATTTCAAAAAAGGAAAAAAGCCCCCCGATAAATTTTTTAAAAATTTTTTTACTTTAAAAAATTATGATAAAAGGGAAAAAAATTCAAATTAACTATTTTCCTAAACACTAATATTTAATTCATTTTAAAAGGTTAGATAAAAAACGCAACTTATTTCTAATAACAATATCAGCTTTTTCAAATTTATTAAAAAAGAAAAAAAAAAAACGAAATTTCTTAAAATATCAACGAAAATTTACTTTAAATTAGCAAAAAATTAATTTCTTTTTCTAAAAAAAAAACCAAACCCCTTTCGGTCTATGCCTAAGTCTATCGACGTTACTACACAATTTAAGTTGTTTTTTTCCCTATAAAAGTTGGGGTTTAAAGTAAAAGTAAGAAATTTTTGGGGGCCCCCGGTTTAACTATTATCAAAATTTTAATACCAAAAAACATACCATTCACAATTCACTTGTATTATTTACTCCAGCTAACCCCTGCCCTGGTAAACCTTATAATCACCTTAAACCACTTTGGCACCTTTTAAATTTACGTAAACATTCAAATTAAAAAAAATACATTTGTACAAAACCTTATAATTTTACTTTGGGTTTCAAAGAAAAGATGTCTTTTTTTATGCTAACACTAGGAAATGCTTGGCTGCTATAAAAAATGACATTCCATCAAATAATTTAAATGGAACAATTTAGAATTTTTGAAAATGCGGGAAAATTTTAGACACTGCCTGCTTATTTAAAGCCAGAGGTCACTTTTTGTCAAGAAAAAAGTCCTACCCTTTTAGCGTTTTCACCCCGTTCCACTGCCGTCCCCGATTCGACCCTTTCATTGGCATTTTTTAAAACGGTGCGATGTTACGCGCTGTACCCCCGTCTTCCCCCGACTGGCCCATAGCGGAGCCCCTTTTTGTTATTTTTAAATCGGGAAAAAATTTTAAAAAAATTTGAATTTTTAAGGCGGTGTTTTTTAAAAAAAAAATTTGTTTTAAATTTGATTTTATTATTTTATCAAATTAAGAAGAAAAATTAACTTACTTGTGGCTATAGAAAAATAGCTTCCAGGTTGCAAGATATGTGTATAGTTGAAATTGATTTTTAAAAAAAAACACGAGTTTTGTTTTACGGCACCACAGGGGACAAAATAACTTCTTTTGGCCTTTCCCCTTAAATCTGGGTAAGCCAAAAAAACGGCCAAGTTCATCGGGGTTTCAACCAACCCAACGGAACAGTTATTTACTGGCATTGGGTCACTTGTTGAAATATTGTTAATAGGTAAACTTTCGTGATATAAAAAAAAATAATTTACCCCTTTTATAAAATTTTTAAAAAAATTTAATTCGACAATTGTTTAAAAAAAATTTTTTTTTACCTAAATGCATTTTGTGCCCAAAAAAAAAGTAAAAAGCCTTTTTCCCGAAAAAAAAATTTAACAAAAAAAAAAAAAAGTTTTTTAAAAAAAAATTTTAAAAATTTTTTTAGAAAAAAAAAAATTGTATTTTTAAACCAAATTAAAAGTGTCTGTTTTCTTTAAAAACTATTCATGATATACAAAGTAACTTTTATATTGGTTTTTTTCCTTTTTTTAAAAAATTGTTTTAAAAAATAGATTTAACAACATATAAGTATTCCTAAGATTATAAGCATAACCAATGAAAATTTTTTATTATCTTTCTTTAAAAAGAGCATATTTGGTTATTTTTATTAGTTTGTTACACTTTTTTTTAGTTTTAACAATCGGAAAAAGATAAAATTTCTCTTTCTCGAATGGCACTAAAGCTTTCTGGTCCTTTGCCAAAAATATAAGTCAAAATTTCTCCAAATTCTTTTCCACCCCTAATCTCTAAAGATGGAATTGTTTCTATTCTAAAGGAAAAGCTAAACTGTTTGCCAAACAATTTTGGGCCCCAACTCTCCTTGATCCCCCTAGAACTTCCCTTCCAACATTCCCCCGTTTCTTAAAAAATGTCCGATATCTTTTTTAAAGTCAAACAGATCAACGTATTCTTTCTTTTTTTAATAAAAAAAAATGTCGGGGGATGGCATATCAGCAATCTTTAAAAAAAATGTGTTTTGGCATGCACCCATCCTACCTGCCTCTTTAAATTTTTTGTGACACGGGCTTTTTCCCGGGGAAGTTGGAAAGCTGCACGTGTGAAGCTGTCCCAAAAAAAGATAAAACTCCCCTTCTAACCAAACCATATCTCTTTTTCTTTTTTTTTTTTTTTCTATTGTTTGGAAAGTAATAAAAAAATTTCTTAAATTCCCAATTTAAATATCTGGAAAAACAAGATCTTATACGCTGTTTCTTCTAAAATTAACGATCTTTTTTTTTCCACAATTAAACTCAGTCCGGGTTTTGCTGACGATGTACCCCACTCTGGTATTCAATTTTTAAGCCACCATGTAATCTTGTTTTGGGAAAACGAGCGCAGGTCAATGCAGATATCTTTTCACAAGACCTCAAACTTATTTGGTTTGGGGGCCCCCCAAAAAGTCTTGTCCATTTAATTCAAAACCGTTGCGCTGCCAATGCTCACCCGTTACATATAAGCGGCCAAGTTCGGCAGAACAAAGAGTCGTTTAATATTGTGGGCTTACTTTTGCAAAAACCTCAACTAGCACAAACACATTACATCCATAGCCTTGGCAGCTTAAAAAAACTTTATTCCCTTTGAGCCAGAAAGTATTTATCTTCTTTAATCTTATACTCTGTTTATCTCAAATCAGACCCTTTTGAATATTGTTTTCATGTTAAAAGGGCGCCCCCTACAACACTTAGCATTCTGGCTCCATTCCTACTCCTGGGGATCTGTCGCTCTTTTTGGGTTTTTTCCCGGCTTTGCTAGGGCTTGGTCAGAAAAATTCCTTTCTGGCCTTCCAAAGAGCTCCCTTTTATATCCTTTCTTTCCCGAAAAGAGGTCCGAACTTCCCGCTTTCTTCGTTTCTTCTCCAAAAAGGTAAAATTTTTTTTAACCGGGCCCGCAGAATTTTTTTTTCTCCTCCCAATCTCCAAAATTTAAGTCCCGTGTGAATAAACAACCTCTCCCACATTTAAAGAACCCCCGATAAAAAAAAAAATATATATATTTTTTTAATAATAGAATTAAACTAATTTTTGGTTTTTTTAATAACATATTTTTAAAGATTATCAAATCTCCAAAAAATTTTTTTAATTGCATTAGGCCAAATTTTTAAATTTAGATTTTTGCATTAAATTTGGTTGGATTATGTTTTTACAGGTTACATTTTTTGCAATCTTTACAGGGAGTTTTGTTTTAAAATATTAAAAAACAAATGTTTGATGCAAAAAAACTTACCTTTTTTTTAAAAATTTTGTGACTTACAAAATTTTAGGTATGGGTTTAGATTAGATAAGAATATCTATTTTTATAAGTGAATTTTTTTTGGCAAGTGGTAAAAAAATTGGTTAATTTTTTTTGTCGGGCCAGCGAGAATTTTTACAACAAACGAATGGATACACAACTTTCAAAAAAATCGTAATATCGCTATAATCGACCTTTAAAAAAATTACCTAAAAGCAGTTATAGAGTTTATGTACATATTAATCCATAAACCCCCAACACTTAAACCGGGAAGGAGGCAAAATAGTTCCTCTTCTAAACCCCGGGAAGAACCGGGAGGGTTCATATAACCTTGCATTAACCAACGGGTATCAAAAGTAACCGACGCGCCATAAAAGACATACAAAAAACCCTCTTGATAAGGTACCCAAAACAATTTGGTTTTCGAGAAGGCCCAAAAACTACCATTTTCTTTAAGTCATTCGGAAGCATAACATATAAATATAACAAAACACCGTGCTACTGGCCTGAATTTAAAGAGCCTTTTACACGGTGTGGCAAACCCAATTTAAAACCAATAAATATCATAATTTACCCATGTATTCCAAAGTCATCATTCATACATATCAATAGAACTTTCCAAGTTCAGGGAAAAACCCTTGTCAGGCGAAGAAAAGTGACGCTGGGGGCCAAAACCGTACTATCGCCTAAACTGTAAACCTCTTTACAGCAGATTTTCCCAAATACCCCCTTTAAAAATGGCTCGTTTGCAGACGACTCACTGATATACGCTCATTCATACTAGCAAATGTAGCAAAGACATATTCAAAATCACCTCCACTATCAAACCTTGGGGGGAAAAATGGAAAATTAGCGTGAATGAGGCAAAAGTGAATGTTGATAATTACCAAAAATTTAAATCAAAAATCAAATCCCCATCCAAAAAAACAAAATCCCATCATACCAGAAAAACAAAGGGTACCTAGGTGTCATAATAGACGGGGGTTCTCATTAAACCCCCCTCAGTCACGTGTTATAGGGTTTGGAAATATCTCTATAATGTTTTCCCCTTTTGGCCTTCCCAGAAAAAAAAGGGTTTTAATATACAAACAAAAATAAGACCTATACTGACATATGCTGCACCAGCACAAATGACTAGACTGCAACGTTATAAAAAAGGTCCTAAATGCAACATCTTCGGGCCGATACAAAAAATAGACGCATCAAATGACGGAATAGAAAGAATGGATGAATACAAAACAACATTGCTTGTAAATTTATAAAAAACAAGCACCTTCATCCATTCTTACTAGACATTAAAACCAAAGAAAACATAACCAGACGAAACACAAATCATTTACGGGAAATCCCTTTTTTAATGAGATGAGGATAATTTTTACTCCCCCTTCCTACTCTTCTTAAATCATTATCGGAGACTGCCCTTTTATTATCGAGATGGGACTAATTTTACTACCCCACCTGCTCTTGCTTTGCTTTGCTTTCACTTTTCTTGGCCTGTGGTGAACGTTCAGCCGGTCCCCCTTTCCAAAAACACGTTGTTATCAACGGGTTTCCCATTTGTAGATGGAACTTCGGAAAGTCGGGTTTTTAACCCCCCAAAATTCGAACTTTTAAAACTTTTCTTGAAAAAAAAAAAATTATCGATGCGGGCAAAAAATGGCGGTCCGACCGGCTGTTCTGTTATCACGCATAACCGTTTTCTGTCAGTACTGCCCCCCCTGCTGAGCGAAACCATCCCGCCATTGGAAAACCTCGTGCGTGGGGCCCCAAAAAGGAACAGGTATAGGAATCTTCGTTCACAGCGCTTACCCCAAAGAAGGACCCTCTTTGGCGAGTTTCTTTGATCCCCGAGGGAAAAAAGCTGTTGATACAGCGCCTTTACCCCTTTTCCCAAAAAAACTATGATTTTTTTATCGGACTTTCATAATCGGGGTAAAAAAAACCCATCCTCTTTAAAAATTTTTGTAAAAAATTTTACAAATAACCAAACTAACCAGGAATGATTAATGTATATAAAGATAAAAAAATGTAGAAATGAGAATGAATGATAGTATGCATGCACCAAGGTAAAAAAAATTGGTTTTCAGCGCTACGCGTACCATGAAAATCAGTGGTTTTTTTGCGTTTGCCTTTTTAGAAAATTACTAATTACAAATTTATTACAACTCATTAAAAATAACTTTAAACTTTCTTGAAAGCAAACTGCTTAGTCGTTTGTAAGGTCAGCCCCGGGGAAAAGACATTACCATGAAAACAAAAACGTTACATCTATTAGAAGAGCGACCATCAGCTCTGGCCCACCCTACTTTTTCAGGATCCTGAACAAAAACAAAATAACTTTTTATAATGTTTGTAATGACAGAAAACCAAAATTAAATAGCACTTTTTAGTTGAGTTGTTGAGAATGATTACTTAAATTAGATAAGTCGATTTAAGTCAATTTATAATTGTGACTTGGTGCAGCAAAATGCTCAAATGCGCAGATGTTTCAACAAGTACAGAACCCTTTGGAAAAACCGTTAACGTAAAAATATAAATAATGTAGGTTTTTCAAAATTATTGAGGTTTTTAGGTAAAGAAAAGCCAAGCAAAGCAAAAAAATGGTACAGCAACATTAAACGACTACAAAATGCACTATGGGCGGAGGCTTTTTTTTTTTAAAAGCCAAGAGCAACTGGAGGGGGGGTCAATATATTGGGTTTCAGGACAAGTATGGACATTTCCGACAGGTGAGTTAAAAAAAACTTTTGGAAAAAACCTTTTTTTTCCAAAAAAAAAACAGACTTTTTGGGAAAAAAATGCAAGACTATTTTCAGACACCAAATAAAATTATTAGGGTATTTTATTTAAATCTGCATTGCGTACGGAGTTAGGTTTGACTTTTGAATTTTCGTTATAATTGTGGCAACACTGTTAACGTGAAATAAAATTCCTTATAAGCAATCTAAAAATTGGCTATTACATTTTTCGAACTAATTTAAATTATAAAGGTTTTGAAAAAAAGGATTTTTTAAGCAAAAAAGCAACCAAATATTTTTCCGTGTCAATTTAAATTGACACATTCTATGAAATTCCCCAAAAAAAGTTAAGCTGTTATTTGAAATAAAAGTGGAAAAACAGGTTTGGCGGGAGGGTAAGAATAATAAAAATGTTAGTAAATGATTTGTTTGGCGACTGCTGAAAGTGAAGGTAAGATAGTTTGTCAAAATTAATACTGTCAAAATTTCAAACTTTGACTTTGACAATTTAAATCATGTCAACGTCGATGGACTTACGCCTCATAGACTTTGGGAGACAATTCGGGTTTCCAGTGAAATTTAAATACTTTTCTTTGATGAATTCAAGTGATTTCTTTGCCAATTTCCTAAGTAAAATTTGTAACCTTTTCTCACATTTTTTGTAAATTTAAGCTTTAGATAAATTAGTAAACGGCTGACATTTTTATTAGACAATTAGTTACGATTAATTTTCCAACCTCTTGACAAATTAATTAAGGCTATCAGTGCCTAAATAAAGAGTAACTTTGAACCTTTTTTCCCTTTTTTTTCCCTTTTAGAAAAGGGACTTTTTTAAAAAAAAATAATTGTAAAGAAAAAATTTTTTTTTTAAAAAACCCCCGGGGGCCCCCGGTTATTTTTCCCCCCAAACCCGGGGGGGGTTTGGCCCCCGGCGGGATTGTGTGTTGGCGATAAAACCTTTAAAGTATTTTATAAAATTTTATATACATGAATGGAAAAAGACAATGAAAAAAATTTAAATTATATAATAGTCTCAAAATCACACTAAATACAAAATTTAAATTTTTTTTTTTATTTGGACGAAAAATCACATTAGTTTTTTCTTTTTTATTTTTTTAAAAACAAGCAGCTTTTTCTCTTTACTTCTTATAGTGTTTTTTTAAAAAACATGGTGTAACAGTGCAAGGTTTTTGGGGAAACAGTTTTTTTTGGGGGGGTAACTAATTACTAAAGCGAATATTTTTCTAGCGCATTCGAAGGAATTTTAAGGCCCCCTTTTTTGGGGGAAAATTTAAAAGCTGAAACAAGTTTGAACAGGTCGCGGCACCCCCAAAAAAACATTTATGGGAAAATCTTCAGATACGATACCTAGAGGCTCTTGTGCCATTGTTTGTTAGTGTAAATTTTTTTTGGTTTTTATTTCTTTTATTGGTGAAATTTTCCCTTTAAAAGCAAATTGATTCGTACCATTGGTATTGATGAAAGCAGGGGATTTCACAACTTTTAAATCCTTGGTTTGTAAGCGGTCCGATTTCGGGAAGACTGCAGATCGACTTGTGAAACCCTCTGTAGTAGACAAATGTCACTTTTCGTTTGACATCGAGAGTTTCCCCCTTTTTTAAAAAATCACTTCTGTCTAACCGGCCCAGCTGTCAAAAAAAAATTTTTTTTGGGTTTTTTGGAAAAAACTCCTTAGGATATCTTTGTGAAAACCTTTAAATTTTTTCTTCCATCTTGAGCCCTATAAAGGTATTTTTTCCCCCATTTTTAAGCTTTTCATTAATATTTTGCAAAAATTTTTTTTTTTTTTTAAAAGTGTAAAAAAAAACCCTTTTAAAAAGAAATTTTTTTTTTCCCAAAATTTTTTAGTAATTTAATTTTTTTTTTAAAAAAGGGGCCCGGGTTTCCCCATTTACATTTTTTGGGCGTACCCCGTTTTTTTTTCATTTTTACGTTTTTTTTTTTCCCCTTTCCCCCTTTTTTGGGGAGGAAAGATTTTTTTGGGGGCCCCCGTGACAAACAGTCCCCCCTTTTGCCTTTGCAAGACAACCAGAGTCTCCTTGATTGAGTCGGAGTTTGTAACCCCCCTTAACCTAACGACCAGTCCTTTTTTGCAAAAGAAGTCAAAAAAGGGGGCCCAGTGTGATTAGGTTAAATATTTGAGACCTGACTCAGTCCACGTGGGGGGAGCACGCAGATAAGTTGCACCCCTTTTTTTTGCAGTTATCATATGGCTGTGACGTTATTTCCAGACCTTTCATTATTTTTTTTTTTAGAATTACCAGAGCTAAAAAAGGGGGGAGCTAGATGGAGATTAGATCTTTGAAAAAAAGATCAGTTTCTAAGCAATTGGCTGCACTAATTTACAAAACCCGGGCTTAATTTGTGGTTCATCAATTCTTTTACATAAATCAAAAAGTTCGTTAATGTTTTTAATACCCCGTAAAACCAGGGCATTGACATATCTAGGCAGTAAATTCCTTCGAATAATTTTTTGGGTTTCTCTATTTGGTTAGGTGACACAGAAAATTTAGAAAATAAATTTAACATACTTAAAAAAACCCCAAATTAACTGACTCGGTTTTCCCTTTTTGGGAAACTCCCTTTTTATTTGACCCCAATAAAATCCGTCATAACCCAAAAAGGGAGGAAATTTTTTTAAAAAAGTCTAGAGGGGAACGTTTTTTAAAAAATTTAAAAATACCCCCGGGTTTGCTCCCAAACCAAATGGGGCCCCGGGCCTTCGAATAGATCAACACTCTCTTAAATAACTGTTCGTCTGTGACTGATCGGTTTTTTGACAATTCACTAACGCGTTCAAAAAAATTTTTAAAACAAAGGGGCCCCCCAAAAAAAATACCCCATTTAAAAAACCGGGGGGTACGGGAAAAAATACAGGTACTGGGGAAAAAAGGGACGACAGTTTTTTGTCGAACTAGCAACAGCGTTACCTGAAGGGTTTTGCCCAAGGGGCCCCGGGGGTACACTTGGGTTCGTATACCTAGCACCTGGCTTTTAAATGAGGAGGCTTTAAATAATAAAATGGTATTTAACTCCAAACATGTATTAAAAAAAATCGTTACCCCGGGGGCCGCGGGCCGTCCATTGGGGGGTATTTTTAAATTTTTAAAATTTTAAAAAACCAAATGAGCCTGGACCTTTTAAAAAAACGGCACACTACATCAGATTCAGTTCCCGTAAACCCTTCAACTAAAGTTTTCAATGCTTTTTCGTTACCGTAATAAAATTCGTTTCATGCAATAAATCAAACTATCATCTTTAAACTTTTAAAAAACTTTATTCCTAACTAAATAACCCGGGGAAAAAATTTTTTTTTAATTTAAATTTTTTTTGAAAAAAAAGGAAAAAATTTTCCCGAATTTGATCTCATAATCAAGTTCAGATTCATTTAAAAAAAGCAGGGTCGATTTCCCCCCCTCAATGGTACGCATTAAAAAAAGGGGAAAAAAACCTCTATAAAAAAAAAATTTAAAAAAAACCCCCAAAAAAAATTTTTAAAAAAAATTTTTGAACTCGGGTAAAAAATTTCTAAATAATAACTGAAAAATCTATCGAAACTTAAAAACCCCAAACAAAATGCTTGAGCAAAAAAAAAAAATGTGAACTACTCATATGAACCAGTACGAGTCAAAAAACTTCAAAAAAACCACCGTGTAACCCCTACACGAGCATAAAAATTATCAATCCCCCTAAAAAAGGAGAAAAATAAAAACCAATTTTTAAGAATCAGCAGTAAAACTTTTTTAAAAAATTTTTTAAATCAAAAAAAAAATAAAAAATTTTCCCCTTTAAAACCCCCCCATAAAAAAAAAATCTCAAAAAAAAAATTTTTAAAAAAAAATTTAAACCCAAAAAGTTTTTTTTTTGTTGGCAACCTGATGGGGAACCACTGACTAAAAAAAATTTAAAAAAGGAAAAATTTTTTAAAATTTTCATAAAAAAAAATGGGAGAATTTTTTTAACCTATACAAAAAAAAAAACAGGCCTCCGTTGGCTGTGCCCTTTTTTTAACCTCCCTTTTTTGGGTAATAGTTATAAGAATTGCCCAAAATTTAAAAGATGTTTTTTTTTTAAACCCGGTTTTTGGGCAAAATGCCCCCCCCGGGCCTAGCCCCTTTTTAGTCTTTAAAAAGGTCGTGGGTTTGTTTTTAAAAAATTTTCCCTTTTCTACTCCCGTGGAAATAGTTACAAGAAATTTAAAGTTGAATTTTTTAGTCTTTTGGATAAAGTTCCAAGGATTTTTTGATTAAAAAAAAAACAAGTTTAATTTTCTTTTTTTTGGAAAGGGGGGCAGTGTAACAGTGAAAGGGTAGCATTTAGGTTTTTAAAAAGTTGTTTTTTGGGGATATATCTCAATTACAAAGGAATTTTAAATTTTCCCAAGCGATTCGATATTTTGTTAATTACCCGCGCGCGCCGTCTCGTGAATTAAACGCTAAAACAAGTTTGAACAGGCCGGGGCACCCCTAAAAAGGGCTTTTATGGGAAAATTTTGGGGTATACGATACCTAGGGGCTCTTGTGCCATTGTTTGTTATTTAAATCTTTATGGTTGTTATTTCTTTTATTGGAAAAATTTTTCCCTTTATGAAAAATTGAAAAACCATTATATTGATGAAAGCAGTGGTATTTCACGTAATTTTTAAACCCCCTTTTGGTTTTTTTAATCCGATTTCGGGGGAAGACTGCAGATCGTTTTTTGGGGAAACCCTCTGTGGTAGACAAATGTCATTTTTCGTTTGACATCAGAGTTTCCCCCTTTTTTAAAAATCACTTCGAACCCGGGCCCCCCAGCTGTCAAAAGGAATTTTTTTGGTTTTTTGGAAAAAAAAACTCCTTAGGATATCTTTGTAAAAACCTTTAAATTTTTTTCTTCCATCTTGAGCCTAAAAAGGTTTTTTTTTCCCCTCCATTTTTAAGCTTTTCATTAATATTTTGCAAAAATTTTTTTTTTTTTCTAAAGTAAAAAAAACCCCAACCCAAAAAAAAGACACGTTTTGTTTTCCATTTTTTGGAAATTTTAAATTTTTTTTCGGGAAAAGGGGCCCGGTTTTTTCATTTACATTTCTTTGACGTATCCCGTTTGTTTTTATTTCCTTTTTTCTTTCTTTACCCAGTTTGGGGGAAAATTTTTTTCCCGAGGGCCCCGTGACGAACACGTGACCCCCTTTTTTTAAAAATGTTGCAAGACAACCAGAGAAATTTTTTATTGAGTCGGAGTTTGTAAGCCCCCCAGCTGCTAACGACCAGTCCGTAGCTGCACAAGAAGCCCCAACATCAGACAGTGTGATTAGAAGTTAAATTTGAGACCTGACTCAGTCCACAGAGGAGCACGGAAAAGTTGCACCCCTTTTTTTTTTTTTTAAAAACGTTTTTATTAAGCAGTACCCCCTTTTTTTAAAAAAAAAGGTTAAGTAACATTAATTTTAAATTTCTTGAACTATTTCCACCCCATGCTCAATTACCTTTTTTTTTTAAAATTTTAACCCCTTTTAAATTTTTTAGCTTGATTGTAAGTAGCGGTTGTAAAAAATTTTCAAACTTGCGCTTAAGATCTTTGTTAACTTTTGTAAGTGAGCCCCATTAACTTTCATTTTTTAAACTATTTTTTTCTATTAAAAAAAAACCGTAGATTTTTAAATAGTGTGTTTTTTTTTTTTTGTTTGGCACGGGTTTTTTTTTTTTTTGTCTATAGGGGTCACCTTCTGGTAATTTGTCATTACTGTTTTTTTTAACATAGATGGGGCCCAAAATTTAATTTTTTAATTTTTTAAAATTACCACAGAAAAGGGGGGTTTTTTAAATTTTAAAAAAAGTATTTGTTCTTTTGGGGGTGATACGGGGGGAGTAAGGAATATTTAATAACAAAAAACCCCCACCCATTTTCCAAAATAAAGGGGGGCTGGGCCGAAAAGGGGGTTTTTTTCCCCCAAAAAATGGCTAGTATAACATCATTTAATTTGGACAAAACTCATTATAACTATTAGCCAAAGGTAGGGGGTTTTTAGAAAAAAAAAAAGAAATAATAACGCATCTTTTTAAAAATATAAAATTTTTAAAAAAAAAAAATATATTCCAACAAAAAAATTATTTTTTTTTTTTGAAAAAATGATTTTAAAAAAACCCAAAACGTATTAATAATTTTCCGGGTCCAAAAAAAGGCCGGGCCCGGAGGGGCCAAAAAAGGGGACGGGGCCCCGGGGGGGGGCCGGCCCCCCGGCCCCGGGGGCCCAAAATTTTGTAGTGTAGTACGTTGTATATATTATTGTAAATAAAAAAACTTGAATATACTTTTCCATTAAAGTGTCTCATTTAGCAATAGTCATTCTTCAGAGCGCCCAAAAAACCCTTTAAAATTTTCACATATTGGTTGCCCCGTCTACATTAAGTAGATAGCAGAGTTTGTCGACAACTACTTATGGTGCGGAGGCGAAAAGGGTTTACGTTTTCCCCCTAAAGGGGAATTTTTTTGTAAAAATAAAACTTTTCTTTTTTTTTAAATCCATAGACTATAGATAAAGGGGTTTATCAAAAAAAATTTTTTAAAAATTTTTTTTTTTTTTACTGATACACCTTCCGCCACACTGGCAATTCTGCATCTTTTTTAAACCCCCAAATTTCAGCATTAATCTGAATTAGATTTTCTAAAAACCATCACTTGTGTAAAAACTTAAATAATTTTTTAAAATAAAACTTTTTTTTTTTGTAATTACAATTTTAAAACCCCGGGTTTTTTTTTTTAAAATAACCCTTTACGAACGTTAAAATGAAATGTTTTCATAGTACTCTTTGCTAACAAATTAAAACTATTTGTATAGATTTTACGATACTCCCAGAATACAATAAACTTGGTTTCTACTAGTGGTGCAACTAGGTCAATTAACCCACGCAAACATTTAAAGACAAATCGTTCACCCTTTTAAAAATAAAAAAACATATATAGAGAACAGAAATTAAATAATAATTAAAAATAAAATTGTAGACTATTCCCAAATAAAAATAATATTTAATAAATTGATATTCTAAAAATATTTTAATTAAATGAGACAAAATGTCATAAGTGATAAATTTATTTGTTAATACAGAATTTTTGTCAAAAATGGGCAAGGTGAAATGTTAATAAATTTTAAAATTACCTGTAATCTCCAGTAATCCTTTGCGAAGGTCGCTGCCGCGGACCACCACCAGTGCTCACATCTAGTGATACCTGGTACCTCTCTTCTCTCCTTTCTTAAATGAAATTTGGGGGGATAAGCTTTTTAAACTTTTTTATCGGCCTCCCTTTTTCCAACCCTTGCTCTTCCAAGCCCCTACGCCATTGGGGTTTTCCCAAAGGGGTAGGAGCTACTCATTTTCCCACTACTTCCTCCTCTTTTTTTCAACCCAATCCCAAGGTGGTGAGGACATCCGTGCCGAAGGGATGGAGGCACATGGGAGATGTTTCTAACGAACCCTCCGAAAACCCGGCGCCCTTCTGGGTAAGTAGCCTTGTCCCA
>JAHBCN010017933.1:0-17673 GCA_019359885.1 Listronotus oregonensis
TTTTACTTGACATAGCGATAAAAAATTTGGGGGTTTTGGAGGCGAAAAATTTCAAATTCGTCCATTTTTTTAATGTTGCTAATAAACGGCGCCAGCTACGGCCTACCTCACTTATTTTAAATGGCATAACTTTTTTGCTTAGTATATTGACCTGTTTTTTAAAAAAAGAAGAAACCCGGTCAAATTGTTTCCCTCATTTACTTAGAGCAACTTTTTAAAAAACGCACTTTGGCCCCGGCTTTTCCATGAAAATTTTTGGCCAAAATTTTTTTTTAAATTTACAAAGTAATATTTTTACAAATCGCCCACGGGAAAAAAATCAAACCCCTCTAACCCCCTACAAAAAATTAGCCTTAAAAGTCACTGGGGATTTGGAGCCCTTTTGAGGGTGATTTTGGGGGGGTAAGAGTGGTTTTGGGGGTTTGTGTCGTGGAGACTTTTGATCAGCGTGTTAAAAACTATTATTTGAAAATTTTGGGAAAATAATTTGGCGAAACCCTTTTTTCCAAAGGAAAATTGTGAGGCCCTTTTAAAGCGTGTTTATCTAAAAAACAGTTGCTCCAGACGTAAAAAGGTTTTAAATTTTTTGACGCAGGGGAAAAAATAAATAATTTTATTTTATAAATATGGACTCATAACATTTGGGATAGATGCTTATGTTTTTCAAGGCTGTCTTACAACAATATTTATATTCATCTGCTGCTCTGGGCAAGGGTTGCAATCTGCCACCCTCAATGGTTTTTCCTTTGTATTTTATATTGCTCATTTGTATGCATTGCAGATATGAATTTAATTTTTTTACTCAAAAACGGCACAATTTACGAACAAATTTCACAGGACCAAAAAAGTTCTAATTAAGGAAGGCCTTCCACAAAGCATTTCTTAAATTTTAAATTTCCAATCCCAGAAAAGACACAATGAAAAAAATATTAAATTACAGATATTTACCCTTTTCCAGAGGAGCAGATGATTACAAATATTGTCGTAAAAAACCGGAAAATAAACATCTGTCCCGAATTTTACCCATCTATTTTATTCACATGTATGAAATTAAATATTATATTTTTTTAAACTTTACCGCCCTTAGTTCAAAGTTAAGAGTTTGGGCACATATACCGTACAACGAATTCGTTTAAGGAAACTGTGGTTTGGGACATATGCTTATAGGAACTTGTTTTCGTATTCTCATCCAAGGAGTTAGCCTGTAAAATCTTTCGCAATATTAAAAACATACACTGTATAATAGCAAAAGTAAAACATATAAATCCATTCTATTATTACTAAAAATAAATGGACAATCTTTTTTACTGGAACTTATCCTAAAAAAGGATTAAGAAAATAATAAGTTTATGTCGTATCTCTTTGGTCTTATTTTAAATCACTTTCATAAGTGTTATTTAGGATTTTACGGGACAAAAAAAACATCCATTTAAATACTTTAAAATTGTTTTACCATTTTCTTTGTAGATAATGAAAAAAACGTCAAGAAAGATTATTTTCCTTTTTACCCTAATTGCAGTTGCTTTAAAAAGTCCTCGCTAATTAGTTCAGACCTAAATCTATCCGGACACTTTTTACTTTCATTAAAACACTCATTATACCTTTTAAAAAGGCTTTTGAAAGCACATTAAATTGTCGCCATAACTCTTTTTACGCTCGCTTTTCAGGTCTACTAATTAGATACACGACGCAAATTTGTACCATTAAAAAATGGTAAAGAAGGATGTACTACATTTTTTTTCCTGTTAATTAGAGGAATGTTTTTAGTACAAATAATTTTTTTTGAAACTATTGCTTTATTTTTTTGTATGTATTACATTTTGTAGGTTGTACACCTAAATTGTACGCAAACAACTGATATGCTGCCTCAATCTGGTTATCGGATCATTTGGCGTCCTTTTTTAATGTTTCCGATAAAAAAAAATTCTAATAACATGGTTTAAAAGTACCAAGACGCTTCTTTTATATGCCTTAATTGTCAATCGGTTGCTAAGATACAAGCTGTTTAGGTTTATATGAAAACAATTATTTTCCACAACAATAATTGTTCATAATTTAATAATAATAAAATGCTAAAGACGCCCAAATGATCCAAATTTCATTTAAAATTTCTACACCTAGGTCTAAGGTCTCTAAAAATGTCTAGGTCCAATATTTTGAAGTCTACCCAGCTAGCAAACTTGAAGTCTAGTCGAGAAATGTGTTTCCTGCGAAAAATAGTTAGAAGGCTCCGAAAAATATCAGCGCTAGCTCATTCGACGCGGAATGCAAATCTGAGAAATTCGTTTTGAGGATTTTTTCTGTCAATTAAAATTGCAATTGTTATTAACAAAAAACGAAAGAAAAAAAAACTATTTCAATTTTTGAGGATAACTCAAAAACCATATGAGATAAGATGAGACTTTTTTGGTTGCGCGCTCGGCGTCAAAACCAAGTACGTCACAATAAATGATTTTTTTAAGTATTAAATATTACTTGATTTTTTTTTTTAAATTATGTTCTTTTTATCTTAGGACAGTCCACGAAGGCTGATGCCTAACTACGAACGTACCGTGGGTGTCTTAAGTGTGGCGAGAGGGAGTTTGTTCACACGGGACTTAAATATTTGGAGATTGGGAGAAGAGGGAAAAACTTCTGCGGTCAGCAAGTTCCATAGTCTTGTCACTCTAGGGATGAAGAAACGAAAAAAGCGGGAAGTTCGGGGCCTCTCTAACTGAACTGTTAAAAGATGCATAAAAGTTGCACTACGTGTTGCTCTGTTGGTAGCTGCCAGAGAAGGAATTATACAGGCCAACTCTTTTGGGCAGAAGCCGTGAAAATACCTATAGAAAAGCGACAGATCCCCTACAGCTCGACGGTGGACAAGAAGGGAAAGCCTTTCTGTAAGCGTGGGATCATTAAAAAACGGCTTTTCTTTAAATGGAGTCCAGAATGCTAAGAGTTATAGGAGACGCCATTCCCCAGACATGACATGACAATATACTAAAGAGGGTCTGATTTGGGATACATACAGAGTATACAGATTGGAAGCAGAGAAATACTTTCTGGCTCGAAAGAGGAGCCAGGGCTATGAATGTACTGTGTTTGTGCCAGTTGAGGTTATTTTCAAAAGTAACGCCGACAAGATTAAATGACTCTTTGTTCTGCAGAACTTGGCCGCTCATATGTAACGGATGAGCATTGGCAAACTTTTTCGCGATAGCGATCATGACGGTGTTTTGGAAGCATTAAACTAAACAAGATTTTTATCGCCTTGTAAAAGAGATATCTGTATTGACCTGCGCTTGTTTTTCAAATCAGAATTACATGGTGGCTTAAAAAACTGAATATTAGAGTGGAGGGTTCTATCGTCAGCAAAACTATGAATGGGATTGATTGTGGAAGAAAGAAGATCGTTAATGTGTAGAAGAAATAGCGTGGGTGCAAGCACTGAGCCCTGGGGCACCCCAGAATTAATTTGGTAGAAGCTGGAAGAATGACCATCTACAGTAACTGATATACGTCGATTAGAAAGGAAACTGATAAACCAAGAGCAAAGCTTAGGTGGAAGACCGTAAGAAGGAAGTTTGTTAAGAAGCCCATCATGCCAGACCGGATCGAAAGCTTTGGATATGTCAAGAGCAACGATCTGGGATTCACCAAGAAACTCAAGGGACTTGTTTCAGTTGTGTGAGACAAAGAAAAGTAGATCAGCTGTGGATCTTCTGTGACGGAATCCATACTGTTTATAATGTAAGATCTTGTATTTTTCCAGAGACTTTAAGATTTGGGAATTATTGATTTTTTCCATAACTTTTCAAACAGAAAGAAGAGATATAGGTCTATAGTTAGAAGGGAGAGTATTGCATCCTTTTTTGGAGACAGGTTGCACACGTGCAGCTTTTCAACTCTCCGGGAAAATGCCCGTGTAGGAAGAGATTCAAGTTAGGATGGGTGCGTGCTCGGGACCACATTTTTTTAAACGATTGCTGGTATGCGATCCAGCCCAAACGATTTTTTAGTATTAGGAGAAGAAAAAATAAGCTTGATATGTTTGACTTTAAAAATGATATCGGACATTTTATGAGAAAGAGGGGCAACTGTTGAGAGAGGAAGATTAATAGGAGGATCAAGCGTAGAATTGGCAGCAAATTGTTCGGCAAATAGTTCGGCTTTTCCTTTAGAGGTAGAAACAATTCCATCTTCACAGATTAGGGGTGGAAAAGAATTTGTGCAGAAGTTTTGACTAATATTTTTTGGTAAAGGACCAGAAAGCTTTATTGCCATTCAAGCAAGAGAGAACTTTATCTTTTATCCGATTGTTAAAACGGTCTTTTGCTTCTGAGATGGTCTCATTATACTGATTTCTTGCTTCGATGCTAGCCTGTCGATTTTCGGGACTAGGGTTTTGGTATATGAAGAACACTTCAACAAATTTATTCCTGTTAAAAATTTAACTTAAAGTTAGTTTTTCGAGACAATTGTCAATTAACAAAATTGTTTAGAATTTTCGTCCTCATTGTACATTAAAAAATAATGCCTTAATATTTTTCGTATAACTTTTTTGCTTCTTGAAGCCCTTCTTATATACATACTTAACAAGATATATAGCTAATTATTTTATAACTTTAACAAAAAATTAAAAATCAGTCAAAGTTTATAATTATTATAAACAAAGCATTAAAATGATTTAAACTTTTATGGCGTAATCTTGTTAGGTATGTATATGTCGCAGGCGTATTGAATAATCCGGCTTTTGCAAAAAGACTAGGCGTTTTGAACAATTCAATACATTTCTGCAACTATTTTCAGGCGTTTTGCAAAATGACTAACTAAACGGTTTTTCTATCCTAAAATGTATGACGGATTCCTTATTGATTTAGTGTGACAACAGCCTCTTATCTACGATAAAAAAACACAAGCTTCATAAACATAGATATTCATTGAGTCTCACCGAGTTTTCATATGAAATCTGCACCGGCGTTGTTTTTAACATTAGTGCCTGCCAACGTTGGTAGTTGTTGGAAATAATATTTGGCCAATTATTATACTCCTAGCTTTATTCGCTTTTGCAAAAAAGGGGTTGCAAGCCCTTACTTCAAACTTGTTTTTCTACGAACCTGTGATAGATATTTGAATAAAACCAAAGCGACATAAAAGCTAATATTTAGTATTTCATTTCGTAATTTTTCAACTAATCATAAGCCAGGATACCAAAATGTAAAAAATTAAGGGTGTTTTTTTAGGCTAGTTCTCAAGATACACCAACCAAAAAACTTAGGTATTGTCAATAAGTATTTAACTATAACTCATACCAATAACTTGAATGTGCAACGGGTGGAATATATTGAATAATAATAATAATGAATTTTTATGTAGGTAGGCACAAAATAGCTCATTATGGTAAATAAAACCTATAGTTTTTTAGATTTCATTAAAAAGTAAATATAATTCCATGTTCATCACTATTTCCTTCTATAGTTGTAGTGCTTGTAGCAACATCAGTTGCATCGCGTCTGTAGATACCCCGGCTCACGAGCTTCTAAACAGTGTTATAACCTTAAAAATTAATTTTTTATGTGTAAAGTAATGATTTGGGGTCTTTTTTGCATTTTTACGTCTGAAATATAATTGGGGAAAATAAAAAACCGCTTTGCTAACCAGAACTAACCATGACCGACTAGAACTTAGGGCTTTTGAATTTGTGATAAAAGTTATTAACAAAGTTTTTATAATTTTTGATATGGTAGAAGTTATAATTTTTTTAAATAGTGTAATTATATTTTTCCCGGGTTTTTTCTAATACGTTGTTAAAATTGTGTTTATAACTTCTACAAATAATTTAGACAAATTCAAAAGCCCTAAGTTCTAGTCGGTCATGGTTAATTCTGGTTAACAAAGCGGCTTCAGGCTTTGTATTTTCCCCAATTATATTTCAGACGTAAAAATGCGGGAACGTATTAAAAAATACCCTAAATTATTACATTAAAATGTAATTTTTCAGCCGAGTCCCTGCATAATAAAGCGTTTCCTGTGTCAACACTGACAAGAAGCTCGTGAGCCGGGGTATCTCCAGACGCGAGGAAATGTATGCATTATTTGTCATTGTACGAGATTAACCAAAACACTTGTTTCTGTTTTATTATTTTTTAAAGTAAAAAAATGGATGAAATCACCGATGACCCTACTTTTGAGGACAATATCAATTTCAGTAAAAAATAATACCGCTGATATCTTGTTTATTCTAACCTGAATCTTGAGAAAGACAAATTATTCAAAATGACTAAATGTTTTGTCATTCTCAAAAGGAATTTAATTACTGTTTAATCCGCCTAGCTCTGGTTAGTCATTTTGCAAAACGCCTGAAAATAGCCAGGCTTGTTGCAGAAATGTATTGAATTGTTCAAAACGCCGGCATTTTGCAAAACAGCTGGTCTTTTTGCAAAAGCCGGATTATTCAATACGCCTGCGACATATATAAGAAGGGCACCACGACGCGAAAAATTCATACGACAATTTTTTAAACATTTTTTTAATGTACAGTAAAGACGAAAGTTCGCAACAATTTTATTAATTAACAATTATCTGACTTGTAAAAAAATTAACTTTAAGTTAAATTTTCAACGGAAATAAATTCTTTGGAGTGTTCTGAATACACCATAATTTTTCAATTAATATTTAATACCTAAAAAAAAATTGTGTGATGTACTTGGTCTTCACGCCGAGCGCGCAAACATAAATGTCGCGCGGTGGTCCATTTTCAGCATTAAATTAAAATTATAAATAATGGAGTTAGGACTCCGGAAGTTTGGACATCTTATCGTAAATTTCCTCCTCTTCAAGGATCTTTTTGCAATTTCCGCTATCTCTTGGTTTTTGAGTTATCATTAAAAATCGAAATGGCTTTTTTTTCTTTCGCTTTTTGTTAATAACAATTGCAATTTTTATTGGCAGAAAAAATCCTCAAAACGCCTTTCTCAAATTTGCATTTCGGTCGAATGAGCTATATAGATCATATTTTTCGGAGCTTTCTGACTATTTTTCGCAGGAAACACAGTTCTCGACTAGACTATTAGTTATGTTGACCAATATGCTTAATTAGCTACTGTATGTCATTGCTATTATTGTTATAAAGACGCTATAAGCAAGTATTAAAATATTACCAAAACCCCTGAGCTTGCAGAAAAACATTTAAGTTCGAAAAACGCCAAATAGTAATAATAACGAACTTCCTTTACTAAAAACGATCAGCAAGGGTATAAACCACCCTGCAGCTTTTCCTGTTAGTATGTGGGAAGAGTCATGTGGTTTTGGGAAGCAAATAAAGTAAATACAGATGGGGGAAAGTTTAACAAAAATGCATGTATGATCGGAAGATAGTGTTTACAAAAGGAGGGTGTTTCATTTAACGAAATAAGGGTACATTTAGGGAAGCAGCCAGCGTATAAAAGTATAAATGAAATGAAATATGAGCCTTTCAGTATTTGATGTTTGACAGTAAAAGGGATAAATAGGGTACACCCCACTAAGGAAACTTATTTAAAAAAATGTTTTTATTGATGAAACGCATAATATACTGCTCTAAAAATTATATTTTTTAAATGTTAGGATTATTTGCTTACGGTAATTTTTGCACATTTTTTAAAATGTATTTTAATCTTTATGACAGTCCAACGGCTACTTTTGTACAAGGTATTGTGGGTGCCGGGTTTTTAATGATAAGTTTAGGTACCTACATATTGATACGAATTCCTAATAAGACTAGTAACTGTCACTAACGTTTTGCCTCAGGTACATTGCTTAACATAGCTGATCTCAGGGAGGATTAATAATTAAATGTATTATTTTTTTAAAGCTTTTTAAATTTTTATTTTTTTATATGCTATTTTACTATTAAACTCAAAAATACAATTGTGAATTGCTTTTTGCATTCCTAAATCTTGGAGGACCCAAAAAAGCTACTAGTTTACTAATTTAAAAAGAAATTGTATTTTGACTAATAATAAAGTTACTAGTGGTGGACATGTAATTCGGATAACCCTGTAGATTGATTTAAGGCTGTATGATAAAAGTAAAATAAATGTAAAGAAAGGCTTAATGCCTTTAATATGGATGATCCTTTATATCAGTATTTTAATCCAAATAAATCGTTTAAAGTTTATTTTAGTCCTTGCAAGATCGACGGTAGTCCATCTAGATCACACAATCTCCATTCAGTATGTTAATACAATCCACATAAATACAATTTACCACCTTATGGTAATGCATACGTAATATATTACAACAAAAATCCTTTGAACACGTAAATCATAACAGACCTACCCACACACCATTTTCATTCATATCGCATAAACTATTCATATTCATATATTTTAACCATGTAAGTATGTACATTTATTCTGTAAAGCACGGGCGACAGTTTTTTTAAAACTGAATTAATTAGAAATCTACCTGGTTAAGGCTGGTTGTTCGGCTATTTTTATTGGTGAAAATACGTTAGGTACGCATTTATTTACTGGTATATATTTTATAGAATCTTTCACTTATGCATATTAAAAAAATGAAATTATCAAAAAATTACTGTGAAAAAATATATACAAAGAACCGAACCAAAAATACAGTTAAATACAATATTAAAATTGGTATTTGTAGGCAGTTTATATCAATTTGCAAAGAAAAAAATGTACGTTTGGTCGGGATACTCCAATATCGGAACTTTCATCTATTTTAAAAGGCTGGAGCGTTAACATAAGAAAAAAAAGGCGATATAAATAGCAAGTAGTAAGGCCTATGATAACATACGCATCACTGGTATGGTGGACGAAAATGCAACCAAGAAGTGCTGTTACAGAACTGGCCAAGGTACAGAGACTTGCTTGCTTAGCTATAACAAGAGCAATTAAAACAACCCCAAGAGCAGCCATGGAGTGTCTCTTAGATCTTCTACCACTTAACCTGATAAAGATGGGAGAGGCAAGAATGGGCTACTTCCAACTGCAACAGAAACCAACAGGCCTCACTAGGGGCACTAGTTAACCTCAAGGTAACGTCCAGGCTGACATGAAAATGCCAAAAAGAACTGGAAGTTCTGGGAGAACGCAACAGGGTAACTCTCCTGTGGGTACCAGGACATTCGGGAATAGAAGGAAGCGAAAAGCAGATGATCTAGCGAGGCATGAATCATCCACACCATACTTTAGACCAGAACCTGCCCTTGGAGTGACCAAAACCACACACACACGAGGGCAAACCAGGGAATGGATCCAAAACACACACAATTAATACTGGGGGAACCTTAGTAGAATAAGACATGGAAAGGAAAAGACTTCGCATAACAGTAGAGTTGCTAACAAGGCACGATAATCTAAGAGGACACCTACAAAAGATAGGCTCATACAATGGGGACCCAAGGTACAGAATGTGCGACGAGGGGGAAAAACAGCCTACCATATACTGTGCGAATGTGAAGCGTTGAATCACAAAAGAAAGGCATTATTTGGGCAACCAAAAATGAGCCCACAGGAATATATCAACCAACCAGTCTCGGGGTTATACAGACTTGTAGAAGGAACAGGACTAATGGGAGGATTGATATAAAAGACAATGGTAGATTAGACACAAAAAGTCCAAGAGGCTGCACTGCCTCCGGTAGTGAATCAAAACGACTCCTAGGGAAGAAGAAGAAGAAGAAGAAGTCAATTCTTTGGACTGTTATGGCAAAATTGCTAATTGAAAATATATTTTTTTGGCGAACGTATACAAAATAATTTACTGGGTTCATTCAGCTGTGCTCATCCGCTTTGCCGCTGGATATCAAAAATATCAAAATTGTCAAATTAAAGCCATCTTACTAGTTTAATTTGAAAATTTTGATACTTTTATGCATAGAGGCAAAGCAGATGAGCACGGGGAATGTAACTCCTAATATCCCTCATTATTGCATTCTACATTTTACAGATTAACAGTTAAGTATCGACGTGTAGTCTCACAGACTCCGCAACAATGTTGGTTTCTTAATTTTGCACACTTCCTCACACTTCCCACAACAAAGCAGCTCAATAGCTTCAGTTCAAGTATAAAGTGACCAGCAAAAAAGAGGTTGTGTTGTTAATGCAATAAGAATAAGTAATAAGTCCTCTCCACATGTGTCGTATAAAATATATTTTAAAGCTCTTTGCTTCTCTTGGATTTTTTTGTATAATATGGCAGAAAATTGTAAAGCAAGTTCTTCCCATTCAAAACAACAATCTTAGAGTAACCGATCCATCTTTTAGGAACGAATTTAATTCACTGTTGCCACCTTCAGATGACTCGGATAATAAGGGGATATCCAACAGTTTTTGATATTTGAGTCTGAATTAATGCGCCAACATCGGATATGAAATCTGAAAACACTATTAAATAGTGCGGAAAAAGTGGCAATATAAATGTGAATCTATTTTAAAATATGTGTTGAAATGAAGTCAGGAAAAAATAAAAACGATATTTCAAAATGTTTTTTTTTTTAAATATTCCCGGAAATACTCGAAAATATAAAACCTTCTGCACGGCGTATTGTTGGTCTCATTAATGCACAACTTTGTCCTCATATAGTTTCCAAGATCCTAAAGATGAGGGTCTAATTTAAATTAAATGAATTCTGTTGCTCAAAAGAAGTTCGAAATTCTTTTGTATTACAACGTATCGAACAAAATAAGCTTTCAAAACCAATACATAATTAATAGGACGCCCCATTATTATTTTTTAATTTTTTTGACTAAAATTTAAAGGAATACGAAATCCTTTTTACTGTAACGTATCGAAACAAATGAGAACATTTCAAAAACGAACCAATAAGGAATCCATTAGGAAATTTCATTTTATGCTGTATCTATTTTGTTCCAATCCAAATCATTTTCTTAAATATTTTTTTAGGTCCCATGGACAAAAAATACCCAACATGACTATTTCATGTTACGAATTTTGCCACAAATATGGCTTTGTGAAGTCCTTTACCACCCGTAAGGAGGCTTAAGGAAAAATGCTAATATGTTTTAATAACGTTTGTTTATTGATATACGATTTAATTGTGTTTTAAGATATTCAAAAATAAATACACAGGTATTTGGCGAGAAGCGAAAATTCTAAATATGTTGGAGGTAAACCCGCCGAGGCTAACGATCTTTGGCTTATAATAATAAACTTGAAAATATATGTCTAAGCATAAACTTGAAGTCAATAAATCCATAGAAATTTATGACTCTTCAAGTTTTTCAGCTACTGAATACCTACATCTATTTTAGAAAAAAAAACAAGTTGCTTCAGGACAGAAGATAATTTATGTTTAGGGTTTATGCACAAATATTTTTACACTGGTGCCCGAGAGTCCTTGAAAACAATTTTTTAATGGCTATTTACGTTTTTTTGGACGAATCGGATTTCTAAACTGGGTGATTTTTAAAATTTGTATAAAAATATTCTTCACTTATAATAATATCTAGGGGTACTGGAAATGTTTTCAAAACCTTAAATATTTTAATAATTTTTTTTAAATATTCGGGACCGAGGAAAATTTTTCTGTTCCTAACTTAAGCTCGAGGGATATTCCGTAAAAAAAATAAAAATAATTTAATATGATATCATTGTTATTAAAATTATTTTTTACCATTAACGACAACAGTTAAATTTTATACAGGTGTTTCAAAAGCATAATAAAATATTAAAAAAAAGATTCTACATGGGGACATAAAAAAAACTTTACAAAAACTATTTTTGGTTGTTTGGTAAGGTCTTTTAACTGTTGTAACCCTACGTTTGCAAAAAGAACCAGTCACTATATGTACTGGGTAGTGTGGCGGATATCAAATCTTTGTCCCGCCCAGGTGATGCAACTTATATCTTTATTCTGTAAACTTTGGTTATACAAACTTTGATTTCTATTTTTTGCTGAACTTTTAACATATTTTGACCTTTCTTTTAAAACGCCCAGTATGGTAATTATATTTAAAAAAACATTGCAATACACCCCAAAATTTCCTACATACGAAATAATACTATTAAAAGCTTCTTGTTTTAAACTTTAATTATTAGAAACATGTTATTTTCCCAACAATCACGATTTCCCCTTTTTGTTCAAGTCATTCATTTATACTATAATAGGATAAATAGATGGGAACCATATCATGGGTTTTCAATCCTATTATACCAGTCATGATAGGTTCATTGCTTTTACAAATGATGACAAATCACGCTTTTAAACTTTAGCTACACCAATTTTACTCTGTGTGGATAAATTTTTTGTTCTAAAAGGTTTGCAAAAGCAGAAGGAACATTGTTATAAATAATTTTATTTATTAGTTTAGAAGGGAAATGCTTAAAAAATAAATCTGTTTTATAAGCTACGCTAAGCATTTATCTAAATGTTCTTAGGCTTAGGTCATCTATGTGCACGGAAGTGCGTCAGGTCAGATTGGGGCCTGACTTACGCAGTATGTATATTACACAAAAGGTTTTAAAATACTACTGACCGATTGACCACTAAATCATTGACTAATCAAAATTATGGGACACTTTCCGAGGGAGTAGAAACTTAAAATTTGGTAAATAAGTAGGTTTAATCACACAAGTAAAGAAAAAATTCTGAAACTAAACATTTTTACTCGGATCAATCCTAATACAGGGTCGTTAATATCGTATTTTTAGGGTTTTTTTTAAGTTTGCAATCTGATTGAAGCGGAGTTTCTGAGGACATAATTGTTTTAGAATTTAAAACTCTGGCAGGATTTAATTCCATAAATTAAAAAAAACTATATAAAATTTTG
Source organism: Listronotus oregonensis (assembly GCA_019359885.1). NCBI lineage: Eukaryota > Metazoa > Arthropoda > Insecta > Coleoptera > Curculionidae > Listronotus > Listronotus oregonensis. The sequence continues at coordinate 12,780 of JAHBCN010017933.1, forward strand.
ATGTTTAATATAGCTGCTTTAATTTAAATATTAACAAAATTGCCATTTTAGGTCTTAAATGTTACCTTTTTCGCCTATTAAATTTTAATAGTAACTGTTTTATAGAAATTAAAGTAATTCCGTTTTTACTAAAAATAAATATTAAGTATATTCTTTTTATTGAAATGTAAAATGATCAAAGAAGTAAGATCTCCCATTTACAACTGAAAATGGTAATTTTATGACATTTTTTTTTGACTGAACTAAAATTTTGTCTAAAGCCGCGTTTACACCAAAGTCTTCCACTAAGTTTTCCACAAGTTGCGGCAATTTGTTGGTTTTCTACAAAATACAGCAACTTTTTCTGTCTTCCACTTGTGGAAGACAAATCTTCCACTTAATTTTAGTTTCTCGCAGCGTGTCGGTAAAGATTAAAGAAAGTTGACAACTAAAAGTGGAAGATTTGTTGCTGCGCGCTTTGGGCAAGCAACTTGTAGAAAACTAGTGGAGAACTACTACCTAAACCTTTCGCGCCAATTTTTTGGCAACAAGTTTTCACTTGTTTCTCTAAATTTAAGAAGAGCAACTTTAAGTTTTCCATAAAAAATCTTCCACTTGTTGCTCTAATTTGAGAAGTGCAACTTTTAGTTTTCTACAAACAATCTTTTGTCAACTTTTAGTTGTTAACTTTGGTGTAAACGAACCTTTTGAAAAGATCAAAAAAAGTTGACAACTAAAAGTGGAAGATTTGTTGCTGCACGCTTTGCATAAGCAACTTGTAGAAAACTAGTGGAGAACTGGAGAACTACTACCTAAACCTTTTGCGCTAATTCTTTGGCAACAAGTTTTTTACTTGTTTCTCTAAATATGAGAAGAGCAACTTTTAGTTTTCTACAAAAAATCTTTCACTTGTTGCTTTAATTTAAGAAAAGCAACTTTTAGTTGACAACTTTTAGTTTTCTACAAACAATTTGTTGTCAACTTTGTTGTCAACTTTGTGGCCTTAAAGTATTGTTTCAGACTCTACGGGAAAAGATACACACAATGGCCATTTACCTTTTTTTAAGTGACAAGGAAAACAACAAATATGACTCTGTTAAGTTAGATGGGGCAACAAACAACATATATCAAATATTTGGCTTTTATCTTATTTTTAAAGGTGTATCCTATTTGGGCCCAAGTCTCTTTTATAACACCTTTTAAGTACCATTTTAATGACCGATTTCAACACAACCCCTCTGGTAAGATTAAGAAATATTCTTAATAAGTATGTACCACAATTTATCGGTCCGTCTATTGTTGAAAAATCCATTTTAACTACCCTTTTCTATCTCGCGAACTAATTTGTTTCGTTCAACATAAAGAGTCATTTACTTGAACTAGTTCGTTTGCGAACTACCCACCGCTACTTCGGATCGCTTGGAGAGTATTTACCGAACTACGCCTATACCAACAGTCAAAAGTATCATCAGTAAATTTATCCTAAAATTTTGCTATATTTTATGCATTTTTGTTTTATTTTAGTAATAAATAGTATTTTAACATTATTTTGCTATTCCTTTTTATTACAAGGATTTAATATCATTTATAGTCAATGACCACTGAAAAAACCACTGTTAGCATTAGGATACTAATTACTAATTACACAAAAAAAGTGGTGTGTGCTGGGTGTCGGACTAGGATTTTCTGGTGTTTTTCCGCTGAACAGGAATCTTTTTAATTTAAAACGACAATATCTTAAAAACTATAAAAGATTCACAAAACTTTATATGACATAAACTATGTACTTTTACAAGACCTATAATTTAAGTTATATAAACTTTTTGTCTAAATGCAATATTTTTCGAATTATAATCAAAAAACCGAATATTCAGGGTACACTTTTGGAAAAAATTTGAGAATTATTTTTTTTTCAGTTTTTGGATTTTTTCTGCAAATTTTAGGTGATTTGGGATTCAAATAAATAAAATAAATGATTTATTATGTAAAAAAACAACAATCACAATAATAAAAAAAATCTTATTTGGACTGAAATTTTTTGTCAAAATTACATTTTCGTTTATTTGTCCTTTTATTATTTATCTTATTAAAAATGTTTAAATAACTTTTTTATAGACAATTTAAAAAGCTTTTTTTGTTCTATGAAATTTTTTGTATCTCATATAGTTTATATAGTCGTAGTCCAAACATTCCGTGGTAGCAGGTTTCTGCCGGTAAATGTACCGTGTCGGATTTTTGCGTTTTTCTTGATTTTTTGCTGTTTGACCCCAATTTTGACTTCAGATTCGTGTTCAGCGGAAAAAATACGCCAGAAAATCTTAGCCCAACACCCAGCACACACCTGGACCTGTGTTATTTATCTGCTGTGGCCAGACAGATATCGCCCATTTCCAAACGTTAGGTTCAAAAAGGTTGGCAACGGAACTCATTTCATGTTAGGGTTTTGGTTAGTTCTAGCTAGGCAATGATGTGGGCGCCTTTTTGGTACTACCTCGGTTCGATCAAAATAATGCCATTGATATTTTTTAGATTTTGCCAACCTATTAAGTAAAGATTTTACCCTAATTATTTAGGTACTATACGTTAGTACAGTTACAGGTTCTGAAAATTGGACAAGTGCGGAATTTGTATTATTATAATTCAAGTAATAAAAAAACCTCGTTTTGACACAGTGAGCAATTAATGCAGACCTGTTGTTGACCCTGTACAAAGCAATGAATTTTGTCGAAAAGTTTATTGACCCACCAATCGCAAGCAATAAGATCCAAAACGGCATATCGCACTGTGTAACAATATAGCGGAATGGCGTATAAGTCACGTCGCAAAAAATCGCCTTTGTACGACCCTAGGTCAGTTTCCCATTTTGTCACGTATTGCCATTGTGCTTTGGCTTTGTGAATAATCGGAAATATGAGTGTACTGCCCCGTAAAATTGGAGAAATGTTTGATTTAGCTCAGCAGAAGGTAGCCGAGGACGAAAAAATATCTTTCTTGTACCGAGAATTATTTTAAAAATAAACGATTTATATTTCAAACACAGTGGGCACAACATTAAATAGCATAGCCTAGTACGTCTTGGACGTTTCACTTCTTTACAAAATTCTATGTTATGGCTATTTAACCAACAAGGGTATTAACAAAGGCGATTAATGATTAATTTCATTAAACGCGCGAGCCTAGCGAGCACGTTAAGGGTAGATATGATTAATCGCCAATTAATGCCCAAGTTAGTAACAAAAATTATTGGTTATACGTTTTGTTATTAAATTATTACAATTTTTCTTGATGTATTTTAATTTTAGACAACCAAATTAACAGGTTCTTCAATAACTGTTATTTGAATTTTTAGTTGCCGATACCATAATCGTTTATTAATAAAAAGAAATGCAATAATAGGGGCTATTAATGCATGATATTTAATATGTTAATAATACTTATAAATAAACGATTTCCGAAAAAAAATTATTACCCGTAATTTGAAATAAAGGGTGTCTCAACAAGAGCGCCGGATTTGAATTTGCCGCCATTTTGTTTGTGCGAGTAATTCAATGTTTATTTTTTGACAGTTGTCATGTACATACCACGCGATTAAAAGTTATGGAGCACTATTCAAACGAACAACGTTTAATTATTGTGAAAACTCATTACAAAAATGGGGAAAGTTTCGCGGAAACAATTCGCAGATTACGTGTAGTTTTTGGTCGCAACAATGCACCAAATGAGTCGACAGTTCGCCGCTTAATTAAAAAATTTGAGACGAAATTTACATTGATGGATAAGAAGACTCCTGTTCGCCGCCGTCCTTATCGATCCATCGAAAACATAGCCGCAGTGAGGGAAAGTGTGAGAGAATCCAGGCACTTCCATTCGGCACCGTGGTCAAGAATTGAACATTACCAGGCCCACCCTGCAACGAATTTTAACAAAAGATCTGCATCAAGATTCAACTGACGCAGGAACTTAAGCCAAGGGACCATGCGCAGCGCCGTGGATTCGTTGATTGGGTGTTGGAGCACCAACAAATTAATGTGGATTTTTCGAAGAAAATAATTTTTTCCGATGAGGCACATTTTCAGCTAAACGGGTATGTGAATAAGCAGAACTGCAGAATTTGGGGTGCTGAAAATCCTCGTGTGATATTGGAAAAGCCAATGCATCCACCGCGAGTAACTGTTTGGTGCGCATTATGGGCTGGCGGAGTGATTGGTCCGTATTTCTTCGAAAAATGCAGCTGGAAATGCGCTAACTGTTAATGGTGTGCGGTATCACGAAATGTTAACCGAGTTTTTGTGGCCTGAATTGGATCGAATTGATGTGGGTGATTTATTTTTTCAACAAGACGGTGCGACCTGCCACAGCTCGCGAAACAATAGAGTTTCTGCGGACCAAGTTTCCAGACTGTGTCATTTCTCGGTTTAGCGATCAAAATTGGCCACCAAGATCATGCGATCTAACGCCGATGGACTACTTTCTTTGGGTTACCTTAAAGAAAAAGGGGTATGTGAACAAGCCACAAACAATTAGACGCCTAAAGGAAGAGATACGGCGCGTTATTTCTGAAATAGAGCCACAGGTATGCGAAAACATTATCCAGAATTTTATGAAGAGAATGACCGTTTGCCAGAGGTCTCGTGGTGGCCATTTGCCGGATGTGGTATTTCATGTTTAATCGCAACTATTTCTCTTCAAGGTAAAATATAAATGTTTGCTTAATTCGAAAAAAAATGTGTTTTTTTTTTTTAATAATAAATCCGGCGCTCTTGTTGAAACACCCTTTATGTTCAAAATAGGACTGGTTCACCTTGTAGATTGAAATGATTTATATATTATATCTGGGCTTTTGCGCCTCAGTTTTTTTAAAATAAAAAAACAGTATTTTATTTAAAAACAAAAAATAATTCTTTAAAAAAAGATT
>JAHBCN010017934.1:0-17731 GCA_019359885.1 Listronotus oregonensis
AATCAGAATATATTCCAAGGTATAAAATACAGTCTTTTTATTGCCACCGTGGCGATGACCCGATGACCACGACATCTGACGGCTGCATTAAATCATTCTTCAAAGCCATGAAAAAGCTGTAAGATTACTTATAATATTTATTTATTTTACATTACAATTTTAAAGCTTAGAAAGTAAGTATAAAAAGGTGTGTTTTTAATTAAAAATAATTCTTGAAGTTTTGTAGAATCCAACTCGGGACCTTCGTGTTGCTGGTCAAACGTGATACCTATTTTGCCATTGAGGCATCGTACTAAAATAGGTAAGGTATTTCCATTTATTTGCAGGCTATTTATGAATCAACTAAACGACTTTTATTACCTGAGGGGGTAAACCCTTGTTTTTTAAGTCCAAAAATGTATAAAATTTGCAGTTACTATTTATGCTAGTATTCTTACATTCAACACTACACAACAACTATGCCCCATTTTTAATATTTTATCTAATTGTTTACATTTGAACCAAGCATGATTTAACGAAAAATTTGACCACAGCGCGCGCTGCAATCAGTTCAGCTGTCCCCACCATATACTTGCACCTTGCCATATAAACTGCTGCTCACTTTAGTTGCAACTGGACATTCTTTGGTTTATTTTAAATCGTTATTACTTTTATAAAAATAATAATATTAATAATAATAATAAATGTTGTATTCACCGTTTTATACTAAAACTTTTCTGGAGAAAGATAGCTGTTCCAATTTTTTAAAGTTTTTTCTTATTTTTATTTTGCAGGGAGTAAAAGAAGAGTCCCCTTTTTGTTTAATATTGTCCTTTCTGTATTTAACGGTTTATTACAGCGTTACAGGTTAATTTTTTCCATGATTTGAAATGTTCATAAGATCCTTCTAATATTCGGGAAACATTTTATTTTGGGAAAAATTTAATAACGCGTCAGTGGCGCCTTAAAATAATTACATTTTATTTCGTATATAATCACTTCTTAAATTTTCCGTGAGTGCTACACATTCTGCATTCAATATTTCAATTGTTTACAACTTTTAGAAAATATGGAAATTTTTCCTGAAAAGTTGTTTTGATTTTTACAAAAGTTATCAATGGCGTAGATATGACTATTTTTAAAGCCTCTTTTACTTTCCAGAGAATCATTGCTGAACGCGGTGATTTGTAATGCACGTTATTTTATTGCATTTTTCGATTAACTTCGGACATATTTTAACATTTTTAATAATGTAGTATTTTTAACAAAAAATATAACGTACAGAGTGTTTCAAAAATCATGACTTTTTTGCTGAGCCGCTTATATAGCGAATAAAACTTAGTTGTAAACCCTGTTGGGAATTAGTTGAATTTATACAAGATATTTAATAATTGCTATTACGCATTTGTATTGTATAAGAGTGAAATTATATACAATATTAGATTAATCATGTTATTACAGAATAAATATTAACAGGAACGCAAACAACAGTAACCAAATGCCAACAGCAACATGATCATGACTTCTGCTATTTTTTGCTAAGCTACGTGTATATTTTAAGTCATTATTTTTAATACAGTCCCTATGTTATATATATATATTTTTAAAAAAAAAACTACTGTATTAAAATTGTTAACATGTGTTCCACGCTAATCGATAAATGCAGTAAAATAACGTGCATTACAAACCACGACGTTAGGCAATGATCCTCTGGCTAGTAAAATAGATTCTTTAGAAAATAATCATATCTACGCCATTGATTTTATTTAAAAAAAAGTTTTAAGAGAATATGTAGCGCTCAGAATCATTGAGAAGTGGTTATTTACCAAAATAAAATTAAATAACTTTTGCGGCGCTACTGATGCGTTATTAATTTTTCCGAAATAAAATTCTAACCGACTTTGAAAAGGCTACTTACGAACATTTGATATTATCTGAAAAACTTAATCCCTGCGATGAGCCGTTAAATACAGAAATGTCAATTTTTTAAGAAAAAAAATTATATCTTGAAATGTCGAAAACCTAAGGAACTGAACTACTTATTAACAATAAAAAAAAGGACTTTTTCTTACGCCATCGCCATGTAGAATGAAAACAGGAAAAACCTTTAAAATATGAAAAAAGCTATCTTTTTCCAAGAAGATTTTCCTGCAAAATGGTGAAAACCGCATTTTGTTAGTTAATTTTTTTAAAGAGCAATAAAAATTTGCAATTTACCAAAAAAATGTCCAATTGCAGCTGAATTTAGCAGCAGTTTACAATAAACCTATTGGAAAATATAAACCCGTCAGTAGAGTTGTTTTCCCAAAATGGATATTTGCCAACACTCACTGGTTTGACACTGACCCAAAGGTGGTTTTAATAAATTTAAAAAAATGTTTACTGGTTTATATGAAACTAGATGAAAAGCCTGTCTCCGCCAGGCGACAGACAATATTAAGTAGCCTCTGTCTCCGCAAGACGCCTTCCGTACGGCTAACGGTAAAAAAACACTTTTTTGCTCCTATTTTTGTCCCGGGGGCGAAATTCAAAAAACGGGCTTTTTTAGGTTCTAGCCACTGCTAAAGACTCCATGGGGGCCAAATATCAAGATTTTTTACTCAAGTCATAACTTCAGAATTACGTGGACAGACAAATTAAAAAATAATATATATATATATATATATATATATATATATATATATATATATATATATATATATATATATATATATATATATATATATATATATATATATATATATATTTTATATATATATATATATATATATATATATATATATATATATATATATATATATATATATATATATATATATACCTACCTACATATAAATATATCCATATTAGCAAATTTATATATATAGACTAGATGAAAAGCTCCGCCAGGAAAGACACTATTAAGCCCCCGTCTCCGTAAGACAACCTTTCCTACGACTAACGGTAAAAAAAAAATTTTTTACTCCTATTTTTGTCCCCGGGGGGAAAATTAAAAAACGGGTTTTTTTTGGTTCCCCCCATTTTTAAAGACTAACCCCCGTGCCAAATTTCATGATTTTAGCTCAAGCCATAACTTCCAAAAAACACGTAGACAGACAAATAAATATATATACCTTTCCCCATAAATATATCCACATTAGCAAATTATATATATAGATATAGTGCAAATCCCAGGATTTCAAAAAATACAAATAATAAATTCTTTTGTTTACACATTGCATTGTATGTTTTTAAATATTAAATTCGTAGACATTTATTGCACAGTTGATCGATCTGTAAAAGAACTTTACGAGAAATAATCAAATTTAAATCAGGCTTTTTCGAATTTTACTGTAACAAACATAAATTATTGTATTTTTTGTGTCAAGAAGGTTTTGATCTATTTTTAAATGGTTTTTCAAATTATAGATCTCGTATTAATAAACTATCTCTTATTTCAATTATAGCACCCACGTTAGTAAGAACAGGAAGAAAATTTGGGATAATTTTATTAGAAAAGAAAAGTGGAGCACTTGCTTTCATCCATTTTCAACCAGCCAGTGATACTGATTTTTAATCCACCTTAACATAACAATGAAAATATGAAAACTGTGCTATAAGCAACTGAAATAGTAATTTACGTTACAAGGCCGGGAAATGGTCTATTAAAGTACAAGACTAGATGTTTACGGACAAGGTGACAGAGGAGCCGAGTCCAGAATTTCTAGACGAGTACTTTAATGACATTTTACGGCCGTGTGTCGTACAACGTTTTATTTTATACTGTTTTATCTTTTTTTGATAAGTAAATTGATTGTAAAGTGTGAATATTCGGATAATATGGAGATGTCAGTATTGTCAAAATAAAGTGTTTAAGGTTAACGTAGCTACAATAATATAAGTTGTTATCTTTAAATTGGTTGCTTACAGTAACAAAATAGCTTGTTGATTGTCATTGTCTTGTCTGTAAGTTTGGCGTCCCTTTTATTAATAATAAGAATAAAATGGATGCGGAAATAAATTAATAATTCAAACTGCAGTATTATGGTTAACGTTTATAAGTAATTTTATTGCAATTTGCATAATAAAAATTGTTCAGAATTAACCCTGCCTTAGTAAAAATATTAAATTTCAGTTTCAATCCGGTAAAGTTACTTTACCGGCCTAGGGATGAAATGTTTAATATCCCGGACTCAAACTGACAACGTAATGTAGTATATTAAGGTAAAGTAAGAAATAAACGTTAATAAAATTGCGGCCTGCTAGCTGATATAGTAGGTGCGTACGCTATTTGTCACTGACTTGTTGGTTTAAATTTTATGTATTGTGGACGATTTTATTTACTGTCTGTTTGACTTTGGTTTTAATTATTTAAATTTCAATTAGAATGACACAGGCAGATTTACATAACAATTTGCGATTCTACCTGCGACCCGAAAAATTTTCTAATTAATTTGGTAAAAGTTGTTATTGCAGGTTTTTGGGCTCTTTAATTAAATAAATTTAATTAAAATAAATAATATGTATTGTTTTGGTTGATTTAATAAACTAACATTGTACTGGATTATTTCTATTTATATGCAGGTGTTAATATATTTACGTTTAGTAGATTAGATTTAAATAAACAACCGACCGACAGATAACTTTAGCTACAAATTAGCAGAAAAGTTATTTTGAAATCTACACTACCCTATTAATAGCACGGGAGATGAGGCATTTTGGTTAGGAATTTTTTTGTACTGCATGGATTTACTTTAAATTTTCACAGAGGGTAGAGAATAGCCCAAGGATCCAAGTTTATATCATGCCGAGGTGTGCTTTTTTCCTGAGGTGGAAATTTTTTATTACATTTTAACTACAGAAATCGATAAAGAAAGTAATATTAAGTAAAAAATGTTCCATACATTTTTTTCGTAAAACTAATATTTTTAGAGTTATTCGCGATTGAAAGTAAAAGTTTTTCGACGAAAAAATCGACGTTTTTAATGGTATTTTCACGAATAACTGTAAAAATATGCATTTTATCAAAAAAACTATAAAGAGCAAAATTGTAGCTTATAAAAAAACTAGAAAAAAATGTTATTTTATAATTTTTCTACAACCAATACAGCCCGAGCTACGGCTTGTTAATGGTTAGCTTTTGTTCGTCAAATGTTAAATTTGAAAGATTCAAAGTCAAATAGCGGAAAAAGTTTGCATTTTCTAAGAAAACAAAAAGGTCTTTTGAAAGCATATAATAGGACCTTTCTTTTAAAAGCAAAATAAGAGTTTATAGAATGAAAATTGAGCGAGTTATGATAAAAATAAACTCGGTCCCTACTTTTTTCTACGAAAAGATCATTAAAAACAACCCCCTAATTCCCCTCTTAATTAAAAGAGATCTGTACCCTTTTGCGATTCTTTTTATATATGTATTATTAATACATTCTAGAAGTTTAACCAAATTAAAAGGCTTAATTTTAGAAAAATTGGAGCTTAAAGTGAAAAACGATTTTCCACAATTTCGTAAAAATAACCATTTTATTCAAAATAACTCCAACAATACTGGAGATACAAAAAAATGCTAGGGTACCGATTTATAGGTTTTTTTAATAACATAGACTTTTTATTTCATATAATTTTCTGTACATTAAAGATTTGGCCAGATATGGCCGTTTAAAGCCTTTATTTACGAGCGAGCACCACTTTATTCTAGCCCTTTAAAACCCCATTTTAAAACTAAGGAATTAAAAAGGATTTAATTTACATATAAAACCCCACAAAATTATTTTGGAATAAACTTTTTATCATTAAAACTAAAGGAGCTATGTTTAAAAAACCAATCCACCTTTTTTTCAAAAAAGTCGAATAGCCCACTTTGAAACATAATATTCTATAAAACCGGTATACTTTATACTTTTACCGGTATAATTTTTGTATGAAATTCTACTTTCTTCTTCTATTTATATCTATTATATTGGTTTATGAGAATTGCAATGTTGTAAGGGGTGGTTTTTAAGGATTGAAAAGTTGAAAAAGAATGAAATTGGTAATATTTCAAGCAGTAATATTCTTAATTATTAAATCTGTCAAGCTATTAATTTTTTGGGGATAAATTTTTTTTTTTAATTAAGCAATAATAAGGGTTGATTTATAAGAGTCGAAAAGTTGCGAAAAAAAATTAGTACATATTTTAAGCAACAGCATTCTAAAATTAAATCACTAAGGTAAATTAATTATTTTTTAGGGTAGATATGTTTTTTAAATTTAAGCTCTAACAAGGGTTGATTTTTAAGGGTTGAAATATTTTAAAATTGTTTTCCAAAGCATAAAACAATCATTAATCAACTAATCCAAACCAAATTTTACCCATCTTAAGGTTTAAAATGTTATTCCATAAGTTTTGACAATTAGGGGTAGTTTTCACAGCGCACATCACCATGAAATAGAAATAAAAGTAGAGGGTTAGAAGCGACTAATTCCAAATTTTTATACAAATCAATGCAGAACACAAAAATTGCGAGGTTTTGCAATTTTTTAGCTTCATTTCCGGGACAATAATTATTTATCATCAAATCGTTTAAATTTGTCAATAATTTTTTTTTTGTAAATCTCATAAGGGGTGGTTATTTAAAGGTTGAGTTATGGTAGTTAAATATTTATTATACCGTAAACTGTAAAAATATATTTTTTTACAATAAAAGCGTTATTAAATAATTTTAAAATAAAAAAAACATTTTTTTCTGAAATTTCGTTATTAAGGGTGATTTTTAAGGGTTGAAACGTTAAAATATAATGTCAGATATAACTCACAACATAAAAATAAATTTATTCTACATATTTCGCTATGATTTTAATTGACATAAGGTCTATTTCTATGGTTTTTTTAATTTTTCAGCATAAGGGGTGTTTTTACCCCCTTACAATAAAAAGCACACCCTAAGCATATACAGGGTGCCACAGATTCGAGTGCATGCATAGAGATCTCGGAAACCGTAAGAGATACGAAGTCGGTTAAATTATGGCAGGCGCATTTAGGTGCCTAACAACATGCCGAGTAGAAAGTTGTAAAATTCCGAATACTTCCGGAGATATCCGGAAAAAACCGAAATTTGCTGATTTCGTTTTAATTTTTTTCTGACGTTATTTAAAGAGATATGGAAAAACAAAAGACACTTTCTCATGGCCACTTTTTAAGGTCTACAAAACAGCCTTAAGAGATTTTTCGTACGACGTTTCGTTTTCGTTAAACCATCATCAACTTTATTTTTTTAAATGCGGCACTCAATTGTTTATTGCATTATTTTGAAGCAGTTAAAATCTCAATTACAATGATGTATAACACTTAATATTTTTTTGTTAAATAAACATATTTTCCATAAGAGACAATGAGTAAGACAAGGAACGCACATCATTTCTTATATATTCATATTTGTTAATAAATATTAAGTGTTATACATTTTTGTAATTGGGATAATAAGAGGTTCAAAAAAATTAAGTAAAAAAGCCAGGTCCGTATTTAAAAAAATAAAGTTGATGATGGTCTAACGAAAATGAAAGGTCGTACAGAAAATCTCTCAACTCTGTTTTGTAGAGCTTAAGAAGTGGCCATGAAAAAGTGTCTTTTGTTTTTCCATATCTCTTTAAATAACGTCAGAAAAAAATAAAAACGAAATCAGCAAATTTCGATTTTTTCCGGATATCTCCGGAGGTACTCTGAATTTTACAACTTTCTAATCGGCATGTTGTTAGGCACCTAAATGCGCAACTTTGTCATAATTTAACCGACTTCCTATCTCTTACGGTTTCCGAGATCTCTCGAATCTGTGGCACCCTGTATAAACTTTGATCTATAGGGTAAAAGCAACTTAATTCCAAATTTTCATAAAAATTGAAACTGTACAAAAAATCCGAAGGCCAAACAACTTTTTTCTCTCCATCCACTGTACTATAATACCAACTTGTAGAAACAATTAGAAGTGTTATCAGTGTGATCACAGTGACAGTTTTAATATGGCGAATTCACTGTATAACTGCACTAGGGAGGACCAGCGTTTTTTTTTTATCTTGTGCTCAAAGCCTAAGTTTTAGCGTATTGTGGGTGACCTAAGTGAAGTTAGAGGTAGTTGATTAACACAAGATATAAATATTTGAAGCTTTAAAGGAAAAAAAATCATCTGCTGGTAGCAAATTTTACAGATAAGACACTCTTAGGATAAAGAAACGAATAAATCTAGTTTTGCAGACAGAGCTGTTTAAACTTAAAGTACTTGAAGCAAAATTTTACTTTAAGTACTTTTCTGTACTTGCAGTATTTTACTTTAAGTACTTATTATTATCAAGTACTTGTACTTGTACTTAAATAATTTATATCAAAATACTTGAACTGTTACTTGATTTGACCAAGTAAATTACTTAAAATATTTTTCTAAGTACTTAAAGTGTTATGATGTACAGGGTCTTTGATTATATTTACGTGGCTTCTGAGGCCTTTATTTTTAAAGATAGGAAAAAGCTTCCCATATTATCTTTTAAAATTATCAGTAAAAAAATATCGCAATAAAAAAATGGAAAAATATGGGCAACTTCAACTTTTTTAAATGAAACACCCTGTATATTATGCGCTACAACGAAAGATCTCTTTTTTCTGATTTCAAATATATATACATTGATGATATTTGGATAGACCATTTTTGAGATATTTTAGGTTAAATTATTAATAAATTACAAAAAAGTTTCATATTAGTATCAAAAAAGCCATGGAAACAATAAAATTGTTATGTTGCTGAATTTAGTGAGGGTTTTCTCTGGACTAATAATGTTTATTTTTAAGATTAAACATTCCTGCTAAAGTGAGGAAAGACTTGTCGGTGAATAGAATTTTATTTAAAAACTTTGGATTCTGCTGCATAAACCTAGCTATTTCCAATGCATACTTAGGTCGGTCCTGCATCTTTTGTTCAGAAAGATTCTGAACGGACATAAATTGATAAGGATAAAATTTGTAAAATTATAAGGTTAAATAAATTTTATAATCTGTTTTATTAAGTTCAGATGCCGCATCCGAGATTAATATTTCAGGATTTTCTAAAATTATTAAAAGTAGTTAGTGCTAGTATATAATTATCCTGAAAAAACGAGGATATCCAAAACTTCGTTTTCATTTCGTGCTGCAGTCCTTCATTTTAAAGCTTTTTCGTTTAATAGTATCTATAGATGGTACCCGTTGTTAAGGATATAATAAGTAATATTCTCAGTTCCTATTTGACCTCCGATCAGTGAAGTGCTCCGATAAAAAACCAGATAGTTTTTTCCGGAAGGCGGCTGAGGAGCTGATCAACAGCTTTTACCATCGGGGATCAAGAAGAAACTCAAGCCAAACGATGGAGTCCTTCTTCTGGGGCTAAGCGCTGTGAACGAAGATTCCAATACCTGTTTCTTTCTGAGAGCCCCACGCACGAGGAATTTTCCTAATGGCGTAAGATGGTTGCGCGCTCACCAGGAAGAAGCAGTACTGACAGAAAGCGGTTATGCGTGATACCGGTAGCAGCTTCCTGGTCGGATGTCCATTTTTTGTGCCCTGCATCGATAATTTTTTTTTGTTAAGAATTTAGTTTTTGTAAAGTTCGGAATTTTTGGGGGCTACAGAGCCCGACTATCCAGAAGTTCCACCTACAAAGCCTGGGAAAGCCACGTTGACAACAACGTGTGTCTGGAAAGGGGAGAGCTGGTTGAACGTCCACCGACGGAGACCAAAAAAAGTGAAAGCAAAGCAAAGTAATATTCTCTTTGCACTCTCGTCACATTATTATTGTTACCATAAAAAGACCCATAATAGCGATTTTTTGTTCTTCTGAATAGCCCATCGACAAAAAAGCAATATACAAACTACTTTTAATAGTTAAACTGATAAATTTCAACTTTTTACAATATCAATACGTCAAATTTATTAAAATAATTTTATTGTTTCCATAGCTTTCTTGATACTAATATAATTTTTTTTATTTATATTTTAAGCTTAAATATCTCAAAAATGGTTCAATTAAATATCATCAATGTGTATATATATATATATATATATATATATATATATATATATATATATATATATATATATATATATATATATATATATATATATATATATATATATATATATATATATATATATATATATATATATATATATATATATATATATTTGAAATCATAAAAAAAAGAACTTTTATTGGAGCGCATAATATACAGGATGTTCCATTTAAAAAAGTTGAAGTTGCCTATATTTTTCCATTTTTTTATTGCGATATTTTTTTACTGATAATTTCAAAAGATAATATGGAAAAAAACCTACAAGTTTTATATAAAACATTTTTTTCTGTCTTTAAAAATGAAGGCTCCAGAAGCCAAGTAAATATAATCAAAGACCCTGTACCTGAAGTAAGAAATGTATTTCAAGTAAATAAGAAGTACCTGAAGTAAAAAGAAATCAATCAAGTGCGCCAATTTATTGCTGACTCTGATACATTATAGCTCCCAATTCAATTGTTAATGGCACCATAAATGGTAAAACTGTAATTATTTTTAAGTACCCGTAATGTTATAGGTACTTTTAAAAAACATCAAAATATTGTATAAATACTAGTTTAAAAAATTTTAAAAATATTTTTAATTTTTTTCTAACACCACTTAAAAATGCCTGCATTTAAAATTTTATTTCACAATCTATATATCTCGCAACTTTCTTTTTTTTAAAGCCGGTCCCAGACACTACGTGCATTTGGCGAATGTTCGGCGAATGTGCGAATATTCGAACTATTCACTACACCTTCGGCCACCCTCCCACATGCTACTTTATTTAAAAAATGCGCCCAGTGACAAATATTTCCCGTAGTAGAGAAGCCAAAGTCTTGATTTTCAGTGGCGTGGCGTTGCAGTTCAAAATGGACAATGATGAAGAGCAGATGGTTGTCGCTGCTAGTTGTGTGATTTTCAGCAGTGTTGTATTATTACAAAATAGGAAAAAAAACGGATGGTGGATGTTGTCTTTGAATAGAAGAAACTAAAATAGTCTACTAAGACCTTGCTACGGAAAAAAATGTCATAAGGTGCACTGCTGTTACTTAATAGAATGACAAAAGAAACTCTAAATAAACTGAAAAAAAATTGTCCAAACGCTACGTGGAAAGTAAACAGCCGCCTAAGGGCGTTTAAGCTCCTAATTTAAAAGTTGTGTCCATTTTTGAATATTAAGAATAAATCAGAAGCTATTTAACTTAGGCACAGGATATTATACATAAAATGTGGTTAGATTTTTCCACATAATCTAAATCTATTAGTATACAGGGTGTTCTATTTTAAGGTAGTTGACGTACTACTTCCTGAGCACTCAAAATAGTTAAATTAATTTTTTCTCAATAACTCCACGCAAAACTTTGTTTTAATATTATTCCAGGCATCAGTCACTTTATTTCTATCTTATGTTCTGAATCTGTGGGTTCCAAATTGCAGGTTCGTTTTCATATAATTGTATAAACTCTAACTCGTTGCTCCATTCCATTTCAGCAAATAAAAACCAAATCAACCCGCCACCAATGCAATACACAACAAACTGAGTTAAACTAAAGCAAAAAAACATATAAACAAAGCCGTAGCGTCTGGGAGCGATGCCGAAGTTAACTACGCGGCACTTCGCTGTACTACGAGCTTCTTTCATTCGTGCCAGTTTACCGACAGCCTCCTGGAAAATGACGAAGTACGAATCTTCGTCGAAGGTAGGGCTCCCACACGCTACGCGAATAAGCTCGAATACCGAATGTTCGCCGAATACACGTAGTGTCTGGGACCAGCTTAAGCTCTTCTACCAGCTTTATTATTTTTATACGGAACCAACTTGATTTAATTAATTCTTATCATTCTTAAATGTTTATGACTTTGAGGTACATGCATTAGTTTAACATACGTTTGTTGTTAGAGAAAGTGGAAAAATGACGTTTTATTAAAAGGGTAAAACAGCAGAAAATATTTGGTTAATCATTAGTTTTGGAAGGTCATAAGGTTTTTAAAAATATAAAATAAAAAATGTATTCGAATCAAATTAAAAAATTATATAGGACCTCCAACCGCGAAAAATTTTTCAAAAAAATAACTTTGCTAAAAATCTCAATACATACATCACAATAATAGACTTTACAGGTAAGGTAAATCGTTAAATTATCAAAGCGTACATTTTCTTTTGCGCCAATCATTTAACTTGATGTTATTAAATAAAAATGGTAGTCAAGTAAAACTACTTTTACATCCAGTACTTTTATTTACTTCAGTTACTATGGTTTACTTCAAGTACTTTGTTTTTTCTTTAAGTACTTTATTTTACTTCAAGTTCTTTGTTTTACTTCAAGTAAAATACTTGGATAGTAGATACTTCAAGTACTTTTTGAATTTACTTAGAAAAGCAAGTACATTTTAACGAGTACTTGTACTTGTACTTTTTAAAAAAGCATAAACTTGGTACTTGTACTTGAATTACTATTTGAGAGTACTTTGACAGCTCTGCAAACAAGTGGGTTCCCTTTTGGGACCTACGAATTTTCTGTAATTTTCAAGAAAAAAAAAAGACCACTTTACTTCCCCTTCATTTTAAAAGAACTGGCTTGGTGTAAACCTTCGAGCATATACCACTAGAGGCAGCCTTGCCGCTTGGCTGTGCGAACAAGCGAATGGGACAGAAAGCGCCAATAAGTCGAATTCCTTCTTTCTCGTTTCGCATGCTGATTGGTCGATGGAGAGAGGTATATACCCAGCCGACCATTACGTCGAAAATAAAAAATGATTATTATCAAAAATGTTTTGAGCAAAATTTTAAATAATTTTAAATTAATTTGTAATTATAGGTTTATTTTATATCTCGAATTACTTGTCACCGAAACGCTGAAAAGTTTGTGGGGTTTTTAATTTTTTTTAGGTGATTTGCTAGTTCGTAATGGTCAATCAATCTGTATACTCACTTACTCACTGAGTATGCGAGTATACAAACCTATACTCTGATGGGACCTGGCCTGAGGCGGCTTTTCCTTGCATGTTTAGCGAGTAATAAAACATATCGAATTATCATAAAGTGCTTCAGACATAATTGGCTACGTTTAAAGTAAAGAATATTTTTTCTTTGAAAATTAAAGCGGCTCCAAAAAAAAATGACAAAAGTGCTTTCTTTGACTTTGATTGTAAAGCTTGTTTTTTGTAACTGTGGATTGTCGAATCATGTATCTTTACTTACTTCATATAATAAATACTTCTAAATTAATCGCTTATTTTAAATTACTGAACATATGGATAACATTTGTATATGCTAGTTTTATATTAATGGAGTTTGTGTGGGCTAAAAAAATATGCAATTAATTAACCAAAAAATGACAACGTATTAAAGTAACTCCCATTAATTCTTCAACGTTTTTGCCATGACCCAAATGCTGTTAATTATGAAAACCTGTAAACTTCAAATGCGAATTTATCTAAATTAATGATTGACTTTTATAAATGGGTATTTTTAAGATTCGAGATAAAAAAAATCCGAAATTAACATTTAAAAATAAAAGCTTTTGATCGATTTATTTTATCCCGTACGACCTATTTATTAACTCGGTAATTCTACGCTAGAAACGCTTTCTTTAAAATTCTATTAACATCAAATTGTCAAATTTACCATTTTGGTTTGCTTTTGTAAATATAAGTGGCAGCTGCAAAAGGATACCCGATTCCTGTACATCTAAATTATTATAAAGAAAATAGTTTTTTTTTAAGTTGGTATAGTCCACGAAGGTTTTAAGCCTAATTACTTACTGTACCGTGGGTTTCTTAAGTGAAGCGAGAGGTAGTCTATTAAAACGAGATTTAAAGATTTAAAGGTTACAGTCCACAATCTAAAAACTCAAGGAATGAAAAAAACAAGTAAAAAGTTTAGAGCTTCTCAGATCGCCGTTGTTAAAACGTAAAGGCGTATCTCAAAAATTGGCAATAATGGGTAAGATACGCCAATAAATAAATATATATGTCCTCCTTGTTGGGATGAAGCTGCGTGACTCAATCTGGAACCATTTAGCTAATATGGAACCATATAATTTAGCCCTATCTCAAATATGAAGAAAAAATATTTTTACCTATAGGCGTATCTCGACATACACCTCTTTTTAAAAACTCAAACAAGAACACTACTGGTACTATTAAAGACGTATCTCACATTTTGCATGTCATTTACTGTCTGTACGCGAGATGTGAACGAAATTGATAAAGGGTAAACTATAGCTACAGTTCGATGGAGGAGTCTGTGCCTACAGAAAGAATGCTCCTTGTTTCTTTTTAGTAAAATTTGGTAGTTACAAAGGAAAATAATAAATTGTAAAAAAATAATAATTTGTTTCACAGGCCGAAAAGAGACCAATGTGGTTTATGCAAAATATTTTACGAAGGATCAAAGGAAACAAAGTTGACAATGCAAGTTATTTTTGACGAACACGCAAAATCCAAAATCGCTGTGCGTGATATTAAAAAATCTTCGAAGATTGCAGCTCAAAATAATCCTTACTTGCTTTGTTTGTGTTTTGACCTTCGACAGGTAATTTACTTGCCTTCCTCAAAGGACGGTGCTATTTTCTACAAAAGAAGGTTTGCTGTCTATAATTTAACTTTCTTTAATACAGATTCTTGAGATTGCTATGGCTTCATCTGGGACAAGTGTGATAGTGGAAGGGGTGGCTCTGAAATAGAACTGCTCTATTTGAAACATTGCAAAAATATGACGAATAAAAAGTATGATCTGCTGACTTATTCGCCTTTGTGGAGGACAAAACCGAAATTCTATCGTAAAGCTCTTCTGTACATAATCTTGCAATTGTAGCACGTACAAGAAACAAGCCTTCGCTTCTTCACAACTAATCATTGACAAAGTGAAGGAGACTTAGCTTATAGTGCCATTTCATACGGCTGGTGAGTTGTGTGTGCCATTTCAACTTATACCAGTATTTCGACTTGCAAGACAAACGAAACCCTATAAAGTATACTCCTTGGGTTTTAATGATTTCTTGGACTTCAAAACCTTTAGTGATAACCTTAGAGTTCGCTCTATACGAATCGACGATGAGAGAAATACATTTAAATGGACGGACATAGTAAAATGAAGGTCAAGAAGTACTATTTGCATAAAATATTTTTTTAAAACGAGCCACTTGGATCAAAACTATCGATTACTGTCCTTAAAGCGTCAAAGTACCCGTTTATTGGAAAAACAACCCAATAAGTTAAATAAAGGGCCTTGCCCAATATCACTGGCAAAGCATAATGATTTGAAGGTTCTCTACTCGGGAAACACGCCAGTGATAAAGCTGCCTGAACAGGTCTTCTTCTATAAATCTTTGCCGTTTTTTTTTGACTAAATAATTTTTTTTTTTTTTTTTTAGCTTTTTTAAGGGTTAAGGTATTTTTTGTTGCAACTCAGAAAAAGCTGATTTTGTTTATTTTGTTTTTTTTTTTTGTTATCAAATTTAGAAACTATAGGATTTTTGTTGCTTAGATAATACTTACACCAATAAGGTAAAAAATGTTTTTTAAATTTATATTTTTTTAACTCATACTATATTATTTTCCTCTTGTTAATCTTTGGTATTTTGGCTAATCGTAAGCATAATATTATTTTATTGCTTCTTAGGTTTTAGTGTTATAACAACTTTAATTTTGGTTTGTAAAAGGTTGTTGAAAATATTAAAATATTTTCATTTCCCTTCCATGTGTTTTAGTTTAGAAAAAATATTATTTTTTTAATAACTTTTTGTTCATGATTTTGCACCTAAGTTTGAATTCAAGAGTATATACATATTTATTTAAAAGGGCTTATCTCATTATTATATGGGATATAATTCTTTATTAGCAACACATACAGGCGTATCTTGGTAAATTGTAAATAATAACAATAAAAATTAAATCAACAACAATTTCAATTGCATATGCTTCTTCAATTTTATAAAGATAACTGTAAAAAGGATAATTTATGTCTATGTTTTTTCCAATACTGCCCTTAAGGTTACCACTTTTCTATTAATTGCTCTACTGTAAAGTGATAAAAAACGAGATACGCCTTTACGGATTTTCAACGACGAGATGGAGTGTAAGAGTGATTTAATATACGGGGTGATTGGTAAGGAGAGGCAAAAAATGAAGGCCCGAATTAATTTTAATTCTAAATCGAAAAAAAGAATACTTTTTTTCAAATCTTCCTTTGTTTTCAAGATATTCACATAAAGTTTTGCCAAAAAAATTTTTAACACATTGTGGGGGCGAACTTTTTGGGTTTTAAACTATTATCATATGAAATCAAGTTTGACCTTTGTCAAAAGTTAGACACTTGTCAATCTGTTATTGAAAAATCCAAAAATGGAACACAAGAAAAATACAGTGATATTGTTTATGTGTAGGGATAACATAATAATTATTAAGCATGTGCACCAAAGTGTCTAACTTTTTTTACAACGGTCAACCTAGATTTCATATGAAGTAGGTTTGAAAGCGCCAACTTTTAAGGGAACACAATGTGATTTAATTTTTTTTTGCCAAAACTTTATAGTGAAAAATCTTGGAAACAAAGGAAAATTTAAAAGAAAGTATTCTTGGTTTTCAATTCAAATTAAAAATAAGGATTTTTCTACATCAATCACCCGAAAAGAAATTATATTGGCTAATTTATCGGAACAGAAGCAGTAAAGATACCTGGAGAAGAGAATGCCTCACAGTTCGTCGGTCGGCAAGAGAAGGAAGCTTTCCTGAAAGAGAGAAGATAGTTGAAGTAGAGAAAAATAAAGTTGGTGCAAGTATTCGCACCTCAAGGTTTTTGCAGATCTTCATATTTAGGGACTATAAATTATGAAAACATAGTTTTCTTTCCCGTTTGTCGATCTTCTGTCTGTGTATTGGTCTGCCTGTCTGCCCATCTGTAAGCGCCATAACTCTTAAATGAAGATATTAATTTTAGATATGTTTTAGGTATAATGCGTAAAAGGGTTTAACCCTTGTGTTAAAGAAAGCCGCTAAGAGGGATAAAAGATATAATTGTATGTTTTGTTCAAAGTATATCGTTATGGCTTTTGACGGACCATACCCAAAAACCTTTAACGATTTTATTACCTATTGTTATTGGGTAACCCATTTGTTCATAAGGGCAGGGTGGGCCAGGTATTTCTTGAGTATTAACCATTAGGCATATAAATATTTTGGCTATTATTTTAGTGGGTTTAAATAACCGTTTTTACTGTGCGTTTCCAAAAAGTTGTTTTACGAGAATATAACTATGTCGTGTCGAAATCATTTGTCATTAGATGCAAAACAGGTTGTGAAAAATGTGTTGAAACTTTAATATAGAGGTCTAACTAAGCAAGAATCTTTAAAAAAAACCTGTCACTTAAAAAACTCCAATATCATCAATAAGGGATATTATTATTAATGAAGAATTGAACAAAAGAAAAAAAAGAGGATTTTCAATCTCACCGTATAGACAATAGTGATCAGGACCTAATAAAGGAAAATATTTTTAAAAGCGGAGTTATTCACCTTGGATAAACTGAAAGACGAAGAGAAACCAATATAAATATTAGCCGGCCACCCCCATAGGGTTGTTTGGGAAAATGGGATTTAAATACCGCAAAAAGACAAAAAAAGAAGTAATGGAATCGCACAGATTACGCCGGAATTTAATTACCTTCAATAAAAAAAGATAAGGTTAGAAAACAGATTCATAATTTACCTTGATGAAACA
>JAHBCN010017935.1:0-17627 GCA_019359885.1 Listronotus oregonensis
TTTCTCTGATTTTAATGAGAACCTTTGAGCAACTGTCTTCTGTTGTTTAGAACTTTTTGTATTTTCTTCCCTAAAAAAATATTAAAAATTCAGTTGGATGGTTCTTGGATAGGTGATATTTAAGACTTTTGTATTTCCACTTTTCATTTTTATTGAAGTATCTATTTTGCTTTTTTCGCGCAGTAAACAAATTCCGGTTTTTACACCGTCTTTTCTACAATACCCCTTTACGTTTTTTTAAATCAAAGAAGCTTCTTGTGAATTTTTTGGGAAGTTTAACTACGTCATGCTTTTCTTTTCTTCTCGGAAGATTTTGGAATCACCTCCACGATATCATCACTTTCACAAACTTCACTGGAAGAATTCTGTTTGTATTTGCCTTTGTCACACTTATCCATAACATAGTCTTTGTTTTTAATAATATAATCACTGTCAAACAGCTCTTTGGCTCTTTGTCACTATCACTGGCTCTACTAGTACCAGGCAAATTTTTAGATAAGGTTCTTCACGTTGGTTTCATTTTTAAAAAATATGAATTCACCTTCTTACTTCTTACAAGCTTCAAACACAAGAATGAACTAAGGAAAAATGTCTAAACATTTTAAAGTTTAAAAAGGCAACCGCTCTATAGATCTTTAAATAGAAAAAAACATGCAAAAACTATTGCCGCATCCCGAATAAAACGGTGTATCGGCAAAGTATACAGGGCGGCGGCACTTTTTGATGCCTATGCAGAGGGTTGTTTTTGCATGTTTTTCTATAAGTTGAGGATGTGCCGCTATTATGTTTTAAAAATTTTAATTTAAACTAAAAACAATGCATCCTTCTTAAGATACATACCAGTTGCAGCAGATTTTGCAATTAGTTTGTAGGTATATAGTGTACAGGGTGAGTCAACGATGACGAGAAGTAAGTAATTTAATGCCTTGAATATAAGATTTGTAGATAATGTGCTTATGTAAGTATAAGGTATATGGTTAAATAGTATGTTAAATTTTAATAATATTTATTTTTGAAATAGACAGGGCACGTCCATAAAGTATTAGGGTGCTACAAAAGTAGTTTTTTTTAAATTTAAAATAGAATACCTATACCTACCTACTCGTATTTTTTCAGTTTTGGATTCTATTTATTCAATTCTAGAAATTCTTATACCTACTTCATATTCTATACCCAGAAAGTTACGTAGGTATAAGAATATTGCCATTTAGGATAGTTTGGGTATACTTAATTATTATGGAAAAAGTTAAAAATTGGTAAAAAAAATTGAGAATGAACATATTTCTAGAATTAAACATTGGAATTAATAATACAATGATAAAATATGTGTGTTTCATTTAAAAAATATGTCTTTTTATCACCACCTTGTGCACTATGCAGATATAAAAATTAGTTTTAAAAATGTGTAACATGTACTTAAAAAAAAATCGCCGGGTCCAAGCATTTTTCTTAAACTTCCAAACTAATTTTTATTGAAATTATTCTATACATTACTAATACACTGTATATTGAAATTAATTTAATTGAAATAAACCAAAACAACCCGAGACAAACGAGACAAAACGAAACTAGGCGAGACACGCGTTTGTCTCGTCTTGTCTTGACATTTGTCTCGTCTCGTCTCGAAATATATTATCTCGAAATTTCGAGACGAGACGAGACAAGGCTTTATCTCGTCTCGTCTCGTCTCGTGGCAACTCTAGTTGTCTAAAAGGCACCCTGAAATGTAATATTCGATTTATTATTATGTATATATTCGAACTGGGAAAAAAGAGCTAAACATTAAAAAAACTCAACTACTTAAACGAAGACTTCATCATACCAGACTTTTTAGAGTGTGTCAAATTAAAAAAGACATTTCACTGGGGTCTCTTTATATTCCAATCCCCCAATAATTGACTCTACCTCGTAATGCTATTATACTCGTAGCAGCAAGTATTTACATTCACGGGAAAAGCAGAAACTTTAATAACTCTAAATTCTAAAAACGTATTTTTCCATTTTAGAGTTTGCAACAAATTAAGGAAATATGACAATGGAGTCTAAAAGTTTCGAGATGGTAAATTAAGATAAATTTTTCATCATTTTGTGCATTACCTAGGACTTTATTGCGTCAAGTTCCTTGGATATGATGAAAACTCATTTAGATACATTCTTATTTTATTTTAGAAATTTTTAGTCACTTAAAATATTGTGAATATTGTGTTTTATAAAAGAGTTCTTGTTGCATGGGAAAAAAATGTCAGTTTTGTAATGAACATTTTTAAGTTATGTAAAACTAGACATTTTATAAGGATACTCGTAAAGACACCAAAATATAAATGTAAATATTTAAGAATTGGTGATTCCACAGCAATAAAGGACTATGCTTTAATATAAGAATATTTTGATATTTATGTGTTCTTAAAAATGAGGGTTAATAAATCCAACTACACAACAAAACAACACAGGTCAACATTTGATCTACGCGAGTACACCGGAAGCGGTTAGGTGCTACTAGGTTTTTGGGGTCGCTGATTACGATTTTGACCTCGGTTAACCTCCATTACGCCAGGTTCAAAGTCATTTAAAAGTCAAATAAAAACCATCGAAAAGATTTGGAATAATTCATGCATATGTTTTTGAGGTCACTGAATCCGAAATCCGGTGTTTATTTAGGCTTTGGATCTATTCTAGAGGTCATCAAAGGTCATTTCTAGGGTGTTTAAATGTTTAGTACTATTTAAAAAATCTGAAAAAAATCGTTAGTAAGTTTTGGGATCAGCGAATCTAAATCTAGGGTCAGTTAACCATTATCACGTTGGGTTTAAGGTTATTTAAAGATCAAGTAAAGAAAAAACCATCGGAAATATTTTGAAAAATTCATAGACGTGTTTTTGAGGTCACTGAACCCGAATTCGGCGCTTTATTTATATTTTGAATCTATCCTTAAGGTCATTTTAAGCTTATTTTAAGGTGGTTTTGGAAAAAAATGTTTATTACGATTCAAAAAAATTGAAAAAATTAGTAGGTATATGTCAGAGGTCGCTAAATCCGAATCTGGTGTTTATTTACACTTTGGATCCATCATAGAGGGAACATTCAAGGTTATTTCAAAGTCAGTTTAAAGTGTTTTTGGGAAAAAATATTTAGTACGATTCGAAAGATCTGACAAAATTAGTACCTATATTTTCGAGGTTGGCGAATGGAAATATGAGGTCAGTTAACCTACATAAGGTCAGGTTCAAGGTTGTATAAAGGTTAAGTAAAGGAAACAACCATCAAAAAATCTGGAAAAATCCATTCTTTGAATTTGGGGTTCGTTTTTCCCTTTAGGTCTTTTAACACATATATTTTTTTAAATTATTGTGCATAGAAATGTTAGTGCAATCCGAAATATCCAAAAGAATCCATGCATAGGCATATGTTACTATATATAAATACATACATATATGTTTTTAAGATCGCTGCTTCTCGATATTTCGGATGGCTTTTAAATTTTCTATGCTAAATAATTTTAAAATATATACTTGAATGACCTCTGGAAGACCTAAAGGGCAAACACGAAATTCGAAGTCAACGACCACAAAACATTTGCATATTTTTTTCCCATGGTATTTTCTCTACTTGACCTTAAAATGACCTTAAACCTGACCTTCTGGTGGTCAACTGACCTCAAAGTCTAATTCGCCCACCTCTAATACATACGTACAAATTCTTACAGATTTTTTGAATCGTACTAAACCTTTTTTTCCAAAACCCCTTCAAAATGACCTTGAAATGACCTTGTGCGACATCTAGGAGAGATCTAAAGTTTACATAGACGCCGCATTTGGATTCAACGACCTCAAAAACATATGCATGAATTTTTCCAAAATTTTCCGATGTTTTTTTCTTTACTTTACCTTCAAATGACCTTGAACCTGACATTATGGAGGTTAATTGACCTTAGATTCCGATTCGCGAAACCCTAACACATACCTATAATTTTTATTAAATTTCTTGAATCGTACTTAACATGTTTTTCCAAAAGCACTTTAAATTGGACTTAAAATGACCTTGGATGGCCTCCAGGATAAATCCAAAGTGTAAATAAACGCCGTATTTGAATTCAGCGACTTCTAAAACATGTGCATTAATTTAAATTAATTAATAATTTTCTTATGGTTTTTTCTATACTTGACCTTTAAATGACCTTAAACCTGAGGTGATAAGGGTTAACTGACCCCAGATTTCAATTTGTCGACCCCAAAAATTTACCAACGATTTTTTATAATTTTTCGAATAGTACTAAAAATTGTTCCCAAAAACACTACAACATGACCTTGAAATGACATTGGAGGGCCTCTAGAATAGATTCAAAGTGTTAATAAACGCCTAATTCGGATTCCGTTGCCTCAAAAAATTTGCATGAATTTTTCAAAATTTTTCCGATGGTTTCTTTTTTCACTTGACTTTCAAATGACTTTGTACCCGACGTGATGGAGGCTAACCGTCAAAATCGTAATCAGCGACCCCACAAACCCTAGTAGCACCTAGCGGCTTCCGGTGTACCCGCATAGATCAAATGTTAACCTGTAAATTATTATTATTGTTTTTAACCGACTTCCAAAAAAAGAGGTTATTCAACACGTGTGAATGTAATATTATGGAAACTCAGTGGCGTAGCTAGAAGTCATAGGGCCTCGGGGCAAAAATTTTTGGGGGCCCCTTATAGGTTTATTCAAAAATAAAAAATATACGCTAAAGAAAATTTTATTCATATTTAATATTAGCAAACAGTAAAAATTTTTACCTCACCGAAATAAAAAATTATTCTTTTCAAAAAATATTTACTAAACATGGATAACCAAATATGATACAACAAAATAATTTAAATATATTTTTAAGGCCAAATTAAGTTGTGTAAGATTTTTTATAACATTGTTGAAATAAATACAAATTCAAAGTTACACATTTGTTTCTTAATGGAAGAAGCTTCTCTTTCATAATTTTTGTGTGATTGTACTGGCACAAACACATTTTATCCATAGCTTCGGCAGCTTCAAAAAAGATTGGATTTCTCTTCCGAGCCAGAAAATATTGCTCTTCTTCCAATCTGTACACTTTGTATGTATCCCAAATCAGACCCTCTTTAGAATATTGTTCTCATGTCTGGGGAATGGCGTCCCCTACAACACTTAGCATTCTGGACTCCATTCAAAGAAGAGCCGTTCGTCTTATCAATGATCCAATGCTCACAGAAAGGCTTCCTCTTCTTGCTCACCGTCGGGCTGTATGGGATCTGTCGCTCTTCTATAGGTATTTTCACGGCCTTTGCTCAGAGGAGTTGGCCAGTATAATTCCTTCTCTGGCAGCTCCCAACAGAGCTACACGTAGTGCAACTTGTATGCATCCTTTTACAGTTCAGTTACAGAGGCCCCGAACTTCCCGCTTTCTTCGTTCCTTCATCCCTAGAGTGTCAAGACTATTGAACCTGCTGCCCGCAGAAGTTTTTCCTTCTCCTCCCAATCTCCAAAAATTTAAGTCCCGTGTGAACAAACTCCCTCTCACCACACTGAAGACACCCACGGTACGTTAGTACTTAGGCATCAGCCTTCGTGGACTGTCCCAAGATAAAAAAAAAACCTTATTTCTCTTAGGGATTTAATAATATCAAATAAACGATGTTTGACAGCAGTCATCAAAGAGATACTTAATCCATAAATGGAAAATATACTGTGGCAAAATATTGCGAGACCTCTTTGCAACAATTTTCAACAACTCTCTTATTTTGAGCATTAACTTCATTATAGGTACCACTCATAACACTGGCTCCATCGTAGCCTTGCCCGTAACATTTTTCAATTGGAATATTTAGGCTATTTAATATATTTAGAACTTCTTGGGTAATTCCTTGTGCAAAATAATCGTTTAGCTAAAAGATCACAAAAAGGTTTTTTTATATTGAAATTTAGAGGTAGTATATCTTTAACTCAAATTATATTAGTTTTAATGACAATACTTAAGTGATCTAGTTTTGTGATATCTTGAGTGGTATCAAGAAGTAAAGAAAAAAATGTTGCGGAATTTATTTGTTTTGTTAATTCGAATTTAAGTTTTTTTAAAAGGCACTCTATTAACTTATTTAAAATATTCTGTCCAAGATACTGCACAGATCCAAAAGGCATTTCTACAACTTGTTTCATAATATCACTAAAACCTGACATAAATTTTACTTGAGCCATAAAATTCCCATTAAAATTGTCTTCATGGTGACCACGAAATCTAAGGGACATTTTGCTAGAAAAAATATTATTTTTAATAACCTTTGCAACACCGCTATTTTCCAGAACGACGCTTAAAATTTTACTTTTCCTTCTAGGTTACTGTCAATGACCCGATTTTTTCTCCAATAGTCGTAAATTGCACAAGCTTCAATATAAGTCTTAGTTTTACTATGTTCTTCAATGCGAGATGATAAATGTTTCCAATCTCTTATGCTTGTTCTTTATGTATTGTACATTTTGGAAAAAAGCCAATAAAGTTCACAATGGGCTACATCTATTTTAGCTGAATAGTACAGCCAAGGTATGATTGACTGGGCCATACTTTGTGGTAGAAAAATAATAACTTTTACTGCAGATGCGATTATTTTGTTTCAAGTCCTTGGGAAATGGACCTTTAGGTCTTTTGGATGCAAGGCTGACGATAATGTTTTTATCTTTATCAGTAACAGTTTTTCCCAAGTAAAATCCAAGATCGCTAGATGGGCTTGCACTAGTATTACTGTTAAAGGTGCCTGAAGTGTCAGGAATACAATTGCTGACAACTTCTTCAACAGTTTTAGTTGTTTAGAGGAGGAGACAGAAGCAAAGGTTGATTCACTTGATTCGGAAATATTGGCATATCCTTCTTTATTTTTTGCTTGCTTTTTAAAAACTTCTTTTTTTGTACTTTTTAAAAAATTAAAATATTATCAGAGTGTTGCATGAAAATCCGGGATTAAGCTTAACTTATCCTCTTTAATATTCATTATGCTAAAAGGTGCTTTTTATTTTTTCGGGATGAAAACTACCCCTTTTCATATTATTAAAGATTAAGCCACATAAAATTAGGCCCTATAAATTGAAAACCAAGTATTTATTTCTTTGAAACATTATTTAATATATTTTATCCCTTTAAAATCAACCCCTATTATTATTTAATAAAAAAAATGTTTACCCTACAAAAATCAACATATAGTCGCAGAGTTGTAATTAAAAAATGTGACTGCTTAAAAGTATTACTAATTTAATTTTGTTTTTTAAGCCTTAAAAATCCACCCTTTACAATAGTACAATACAAAAAATAGTACAAAACCGCCGATTTTCTAAAAATTGCATGAATTCGCTTTTAGCATGCTCCAAAAAAATGTGTTTCCTTTCTTTAGTTTTTGTGATAAAAAGTTCTTTAAAAAAAAATTTGTTGGTTTTTTTTAAGAGCCATAAGGTCCTATATAATAAAACTGTTTAAAGGGCTGAAACAAGGTAGTGCTCGTCTATATGCTTTAAACGTTAATTTTCGTCATACAGTAAATTAAAAAAAAGCAAAATATTTATAATTTAAAAAGCTACAGTTTGATTCCTTAGTAATTTTTACGTATCTCCCTAAGTTTTCAAATTATTTTCAAAAAACGTCGTTTTTTATTAAAATTCTGAAATTTGATTTTAACTTGCAGCTCCATATTTTTCGTCACTAAGCAGTTTAAATTGGTTAGAATTTTAAAATGTATTTATAATACGTAGATAAAGAAAATTAAAAAAGGGCTACGACTCATTTTAATTAGGGTGTTAGTTAAAATGGGTCGAGTGGTAATTTTGGTCTAACCTTATTTTAATCGTAACTCACTTAAGTGTTATGACTCTTATTTTTTTAGATAGGTCTTTGCAAATGCTTCAAAAAAGTTATTATTAAGTTTTACTCAAAAAATACGTAGATTTTGCGTTATTTGTCTTTGAAACTCTAAAATTTTGTGTTTGATGAATAACAGCTAACCTTTAACAAATCACAACTTGGTTTGTATTGGTCCCACAGCAACTACAAAAAAAAAACATTTTATTCTTTTTTTTAAAGCTACAATTTTGTTATTTACAGTTTTTTAATAACATGCATACTTGTCGAGTGGTTTGCTAAAACCGATTAAAAACGTTGATTTTATCGACGAAAAACTCCGACTTTTGATCGCGAATAACTTGAAAAGAATGCATTTTACAAAAAAAAAACATAAAACATTTTTTGCTTAGAAATAATTTTTCTATCAATTTCTGTGGTTAAAAATGTAAAAGAAATGGTCCCCCCAGGGATGGTTTGGCAAAAACCCTCAAGGTAAAGGCGCCCTTCGGCATGATATAGATTTTTGAACCTTGTACTATTCATGAAGAACACTGATAAATAAAACTAATATGTTTTTTACCACTAAATATATTCACAATTATTGTTACGCAGTTTCAACTCACAGAGTCATTTTCAAACAAAATTTTTTCAGACTAAAGTATCAATACAAAAATAAGTGAATTTATACCTCTAAGTAGTAAATATATTCTTAGAAGCGGCGGAGCAATTAACAGTTTATTATGGTTTCATGACAGTAAATAGCGGGGAAATACAAGTTCGGTTTGGTCATTAAGCAGATGTACATTATTATTTTTATTGCCTTTGTATATTTCTAGGATTCCAAATAGTTTAATTTAATGGCTTGGTTGAATAGTAATATTTCGATATTATTTAAATTAGGATTTTGTGTTTTTGTTCTAAACAATGATTAAAAGTAGAGTCTGTTTTTTGTAGTCTATATGATCTAAAATGTTCTAAATAGCGAGTTTTTATGCTCTTACCGCTTTGTCCTATATAAAGATCACATTCTGAACATTTCAACTTATAAACTCCAGATTTATTAAATTTGTTGGTTTTATTTTAGTTATAAATAATATTCGATATATTGTTCTAAGATTTAAAAGCAACTTTAATATTGTGTTTGGATAGAGTGTTGGCTATTTTTTCTGATAGGGTACCGCAATACGAAAAGGATACATATTTTTGTTATTTTCTTGATCTTTAATTTTTGGATAGATTAATTGAAAAGATAAGCGTTTTTGTTTTTTAGTTATTAATTTCTTTATGGTTTGTTTGGAGAATTTATTTGATTGTGCAATATTTTCAATGGTACAAAGTTATTTCTGTAGCTCTTCTTCAGAGAGAGGCAAAGAGAGTGCTCTATGTCCCACGTAAATAATCAGTGCACTTTTAAAGTTTATAGAAAACCAACATTAACAGGTATTACTATCCCCAATAACTCTTTCCACCCTATCCAACATAAACTCGTTGCATACAATTCAATGATACATAGAGCACTCTCTTTGCTCTCTGAAAAAGAGCTACAGAAAGAACTTTGTACCATTGAAAATATTGCACAATCAAATAAATGCTCCAAACAAACCATAAAGAAATTAATAACCAAAAAACAAAAACGCTTAGCTTTTCAATCAATCCATCCAAAAATTAAAGATAAAAGAAAATTACCAAAAATATGTATCCATATCGTATTGCGGCACCCTATCAAAAAAAATAGCCAACACTCTATCCAAACACAATATTAAAGTTGCTTTTAAATCTCAGAACAATATATGAAATATTATTTATAACGTTTAAAGATAAAACCAACAAATTTAATAAATCAGGAGTTTATAAGTTGAAATGTTCAGAATGGATAACTTTTATATAGGACAAAGCGGTAGAGCATAAAAACTCGCTATTTAGAACATTTTAGCTCATATAGACTACAAAAAACAGACTCTACTTTGCTAATCATTGTTTAGAACAAAAACACAAATTCCCTAATTCAAATAATATCGAAATATTACATTATTCAACCAAGGGCCATAAATTAAACTATTTGGAATCCCTAGAAATATAAAAAGGCAATAAAAATAAAAATTTGTACATCTGCTTAATGACCAAACCGAACTTGTATTTTCCCGCTATTTACTGTCGCCAAATCATAATAAACTGTTAATTGCTCCGCGCTTCCAAGAATATATTTACCACTTAGAGGTATAAATTCACCTTATTTTTGTATTGATACTTTAGTCTGAAAAATTTTCTTTGAAAATGACTCTGTGAGTTGAAACTGCAATAACAATAATTGTAATATATTTTAGTGGTAAAAAAACATAGTAGTTTTATTTATCAGTGTTCTTCATGATGATTAATTACCACATAGTAACGGCTAATAGCATCAATTTCTTGTATTATTCTCTACCTATTGTCATTCTATGCATTTAAAAAAAAAATTGCTAGGCAAAATGGTTCGTTTTCTGGACTATAATTGTGGTAAGGGGCCCTTTATTAATACAGGACCTAAATATTTTGAGGTTACATGGGTAAGAAAAGATCTCTATAGGCAGCAGGTTTCACAGTCAAAATATTCTATGGATGTAGTAACAAACAGTGTTCGGAGATTCTCCGGATAGACTATAGAAATGCTTGGGAGTGGCGTTCGGTATTGTTCTATTAAAAGCTGTATTAAAAAGAAGTAAAGAGACATGCTCGTTAAAAATTTATGCTGCCCGTTTTATAAAATTTTGATAACGAGCCATTTATTTTTCATGCTGTTGAATAAATTAAACAGATTAACTCGTTATGACGCATATAAATCAATATTCAACAAAGTCACACACGAATGCCGAAACAAAACACAAAGCAGTTGCTTTGTCAACTAATTTTATCTCCCAAAATTTGCATTGCCAAATTTAGAGGCTCTGTGAAGTCTCCCAGAGTGCTGCCTCTCTAGCATTCTAATGTGCGCCTTCCAGCCTTGTTTTGGCTTCATTAGGCATCACCTGACACCCTCTAATTATGTATTTTGCCCGACTGCTCGGTCGCCAGATATATGTGTTTCCCCACGCAAAATACCGTGTGGCCCCGGGGTTGTATAAATAAATGCGGAAACTATGCCAAAATTAATTTTTCTTATGGTATTGTAAAGGGAAACATGATGTTAGGGTGAATAGATTTAAAGTACCTTCCTGGTATTTTACAAAATGGATTTAGCCGAAATTATGGTAATAGATATTAAATATGTAATATCTTTGTAAATGAGAAAAGGGTCGTTTTTATCATTTATATTGACGTCGGGGTGAATTTTAAATTGTAATGTTTCGAATGATGACTTTTGTAAGAGCAAAATTTAAATAAATTTGTATACAGGGTGTACAATATCTTATGACACACTTCTAAAGTCGATTTGATACATTTAAATATTTTGTTTAGTCAATGGTGACCGTAAAAAATGATTTGTTTAAGAGATAGTTATTTATTTTAAAGCTTTTTTTTTCTTAAAATACGTCTTAAACAAAAATGACGTGTGGAAGTTTTAGCCCGAGAGCTGGCAGCAATTTTTGGGTAGGTATTTGAGGCAAGCTGAAAACTTGTCATATACTTCTCCTATTAAACCCCAACACGGAACTGCCGACCTGGCTGGTGAGTAGCGGGGCTAAATCAACCCCTGATTTTTTAAAATATTTTTTTCCAAAAATGTATTTGTGGCAATATGCAATTTTTATATGTTGTAGTTGAATGTTTTAAGAATTTTTAAAAATAAGCCAGACGATTTGAGGATTTGAGGCAACTTAAAATTTTAATAGGGTATTATTTATAACTAAAAAAAAAAAAGATTCTCAAAAAGACAGATGATTTTGGTGGGACTTTCCATATGCCAGGTGATCTAAAAAATTATAGCAGCTATAGACAAGCTGCTGTAGTGTAAGAGAGAACGTTTATCGGCAGCTGTCTGCGTTCTTACTTGCCGCGTTACTATTGGCTTTGGCAAGGTCACGTCGCTCACAATAGCCATGAGGTTTCTGGTCGTAATTTCGGAGTAAAAAAATAAAAAAAATTGTGAATTTCTGCTAAAAATGGTTTAAGTAAAAATGATTGTGTTGATTTGTGTGTGCTAAATGGACATATTTTTGTGTTTTTTTTTTCATAAAAAATTTGTTATTTAGTCAATTTAAATACAAATTCAAATGTAATGAATTACTTAAATATTTGACATTAGTGCAAAAATATTGTTTTTTTTTTTGTAACAAATCTCAAGAGACATTTTTTTAGAAAATTAATTTTAAAACAACTTTTGTTTCAAATTTTTTTTTTCGAATTTAGATTTTTGCAGCTACATCCAAAACTTAAAAAAATACTTTTTTTGTGACAGTATTCAAACTTAAAATTTATACAAAAATTAAATATTTTTTTATGTTAAAATTAATAAAGAATAACGTATTAAAGAAAGTAATGATTACAAAAATATAAAATCACAAAATTAGATTTATTGAAATAAAATATTTATACAACTGAAGAATTATTCTGAGTACAAAAATATCAATAACACCAATATTTATAACGACTCCGAAATTCCGACTAGAAACCTCATGGCTATTGTAAGCGACGTGACCTCGCCAGAGCCAATAGTAACGCGGCAAGTAAGAACGCAGACAGCTGCCGATAAACGTTCTCTCTTACACTACAGCAGCTTGTCTATAGCGCTACTCAGTCGCATCTATACATCATTTTTTAGATCACCTGGCATATGGAAAGTCCCACCAAAATTATCTGTCTTTTTGAGAATCTTATTTTTTAGTTATAAATAATACCCTGTTAAAATTTCAAGTTGCCTCAAATACATTTTTTATATTTTTTTGCAATACATTTTTGCACGCGCCTGGCAAGGTTAAAACCCCGACAAAATCGTCTGGCTTATTTTATTTTAATTCTTTAAAGATTCAACTACAACATATAAAAATTGCATATTGCCTCAAATACATTGTTGGAAAACAAAAATAAATATTTTTAAATATTTAGGGGTTGATTTAGCCCCTCTACTCACCAGTCAGGTCTGCAGTTCCGTGTAGGGGTTTAATAGAAGAAGTATATGACAAGTTTTCAGCTTGCCTCAAATACCTACCCAAAAATTGGTGCCAGCTCTCAGGCTATTTATAAATGTAACAAATGTGTAAACATTTCTTTGGTTTTCTATATCATGAATCAAATATTGTTAATTCCCAGCCAACATCAGTATAAGAAGTAATAGTTGAATGTAACTTAAACTAAAAACACTACAAGAAAACATTAGTTTTTAGGGGTAATGTCGCTTTCTTATAGGTATTTTCATGTCTTCTGCTCCGAGGAATTAGCAACAATAGTTTCTTTCCTAACATATCTTCTTATAGCAACATAGAGTACCATTCTTATGCATCCCTTTACAGGTCATCTGGACAGAACCCTAAATTTTCACTTTATTGATTCCTTTATACCTAAAGTGTCTAGACCGCTCCTTCCTCTTTAATCTTTAAGTCCCGTGTTAATAAACTACCTCTTACTTTACTTAAGACAGCCACGGTACGGTTTTAAACCTTTGTGGCTGTATGAGAATTGTTCAAATAAACAGTTACGGCCTTTAAATCCAAGGGGGAATTGCGTTTTGCTCGAGAGAAATAAATTACTTGTTAATGCAAAGCACGCTCTAAGAGACTTTTACTATATATTTTCTTTAAATACATTTCAAGTAGCATATTCATATTTATTAGTTTATTCTTAAAATCACGTTTTTCGAAGTAATAGGGATTAAGTTTAGGTTAAGCAAATTAAAACTGTTTATTTTTAAAATCTCAACTTACATAAAAATAGTTCACTAACCAAAACTAATCAAATGGAGAAACGACACCAACAAAATATTTAAAAAACAACGAAAACCAGTATTACTCCAGTCGTTAGAGGCAAAAATAGCCCCGTACCTCTAACCGAGCCAAAATTGTTTAAATTTGGTACAGATGTAGTGTTTGGTATAGTCTGTCTCAAAGTATATCGTTATGGCTTTTGACAGACCATACCCCAATAAACCTTTAACGATTTTATTACCTATTGTTATTGGGTAAACCCATTTGTCTATAAGGGCAGGGGTGGGCCAGGTATTTTTTGAGTATTAACCATTAGGCATATAAATATTTTGTGTGGTTGTGAAAAATGTGTATGAAACTTTAATCAGTAGAGGTCTAATTAAACAAGAAGCTTTAAAAGAAACCTGTCTACTTACAAAAACTCCAATATCATCGATAAGGGATATTATTATTAGAGAAGAATTGAACAAAAAAAAAAAACGTAGTGATTTTCAATCTCACCGTATAGACAATAGTGATCAGGACCTAATAAGAAGGAAAATATATTGTCTTTATGACAGCGGAGTTATTCCTACCTTGGATAAACTAGAAAAGAAGCTAGGCGAAGACGAAACCAATATAAATATTAGCCGTGCCACCCTCCATAGAGTTGTTTGTAAAATGGGATTTAAATACCGCAAAATAGACAAGAGACAAGTAGTAATGGAATCGCACAGATTACGCACTTGGAGATTAAATTACCTTCAAGAAATTAAAAGATATAGGTTAGAAAACAGATCCATAATTTACCTTGATGAAACATGGTTCGATACATACGACACAGTATCCAAAGGATGGGTTGATTCCAGTCAAAACTGTCAGACGAAAGCACCTTCAAATAAAGGAAAACGCATTACCGTAATACACGCTGGTTCAGAAGACGGATTTGTCCGAAACTGCTTGCTGTTGTCTGCAAAGAATATTAGGGATTCTAGCTTGGATTATCATGAGGATACAAGTGCATAACTTTTTAAAAACTGGTTTCAAAATGATATTTTAAAAATATTCCAAACAACAGTGTTACTGTCATGGATAACGCAAGCTACCACAGCCGTCTGCTACACAAAGCACCAGCTTCATCAAGTTCAAAAACTGAAATCCAGGAATATTTGTTAGAAAATGATATTTATTTTGAATTTAGTTACAAAAAACGCAACTTTTGAAAGCCCTAAATTCATATGCAATTAAAAAACAATATGTATGTGATAATTTGGCTGAGCAGGCTGGGCATACTGTCTTACGGCTTCCTCCGTATCAATGTATGTTTAACCCCATAGAGCATTTGTGGAACCACGTAAAATCAAAGATCAGAGCAGAAAATGTTACACCTACTCTAAGTCCCAGTGTTATAAATTTGATAAAAAATGTAATTACTAACATACCTACCAGTTGAGAGCTGGAAAAATTCACTACAGCACTTTACAAAAATTGAGGACTCTTACATTTCTATCCAAAACAACATAATGATGACTCTGATAGTGAAGCAGAATTAGATTTAGATATTTAGATTAAAAATGTAATTATGTATAGATAATGCAGTTATAAATTTATTAAAACTTTGCATATATTTAATTTCTTTGTAATTTTAAGATAATACTCACCTAAATAAACAATAAATTATAAATCTTTATATTATTAAAGTCCGTCCCTAATGTTCTTTCCTTTAATACCTACCGATCCGCAGTTTTATTGCTGTCGGCACCTTTAAACAAGGAAAAAGGTGAAATATTGTTTAAAAGCAAAAATAACGGGAATAAAGTCCTAATCTCCCTTGCACTGGACTTTACAAGTGCGGTAGAAGAAGTGAATCCCTGAGTTGTTACCAGGCTCGTAGCTAGGGGAGGGGGGGGCGGGGGCACCAATACGTACGGTGCTGCTTATATTTTACAAATTTTAAGATCTCAAGTTGGAATTCTGTACTTTTTATTATTTTTTCCGGTGGCTGATCTCGGTTTTCGAGTTCATACGACAGGAAGTTGATGATTAATTGTTATTAACATTTTTATGTTGCAGAATGGTCTGTTTGGGGCTTAAAGTTAGCCCGATATCAACAAGCAAAACGTTATTTGTAATTGTAATTGCCCTTTAAAATTGTTTCTATTTCTTTTATTTATCCGTCCACTATATATACTATATATAAATAAACACTTTTACAAGATATTACTTATCACAGGTAAAAGCAAATCAGCTTGTAAACACACCGAGCATGCCGCTTGTGCAAAGACGACGCATTTTTGCGTGCGCTGCGCACAATCCAACATGGCCGCCTGCGTCCACAGGACATACGAACTTTTTCACTAAGATCTTCGGGAAATTTAGGTACATGCATTTTGAAGCTGGGGCCTTGCTCTTTCAGAAAAATAGAAGCTTTTGAGACCACTCTGGCCGATATCTCGTGTGATTTTTCGAGATAATACGATTTCTTATAAATTGTTGTTCTACCTTGAATTATTTTTTCTTTTTTTATCTTGGGACAGTCCACGAAGGCTGATGCCTAAGTACTAACGTAGCGTGGGTGTCTTCAGTGTGGTGAGAGGGAGTTTGTTCACACGGGACTTAAATTTTTGGAGATTGGGGGAGAAGGAAAAACTTCTGCGGGCAGCAGGTTCCATAGTCTTGACACTCTAGGGATGAAGGAACGAAGAAAGCGGGAAGTTCGGGGCCTCTCTAACTGAACTGTAAAAGGATGCATAAAAGTTGCACTACGTGTTGCTCTGTTGGGAGCTGCCAGGGAAGGAACTATACTGGCCAACTCCTCTGAGTAGAAGCCGTGAAAATACCTATAGAAGAGCGACAGATCCCCTACAGCTCGACGGTAGGCAAGAAGAGGAAGCCTTTCTGTGAGCGTTGGATCATTAATAAGACGAACGGCTCTTCTTTGAATGGAGTCCAGAATGCTAAGTGTTGTAGGGGACGCCATTCCCCAGACATGAGAACAATATTCTAAAGAGGGTCTGATTTGGGATACATACAAAGTGTACAAATTGGAAGAAGAGAAATATTTTCTGGCTCGGAAGAGAAATCCAATCTTTTTTGAAGCTGCCGAAGCTATGGATAAAATGTGTTTGTGCCAGTTGAGGTTATTCTCAAAAGTAACGCCGACAAGATTAAACGACTCTTTGTTCTGCAGAACTTGGCCGCTCATATGTAAGGGATGAGCATTTGCAGACTTTTTTCGCGACAGGGAACATTACTGTGTTTTCGAGGCATTAAACTGAACAAGATTTTTGGCGCCCCAATCCAAGATAAGTTTGAGGTCTTGTGAAAGAGATATCTACATTGACCTGCGCTTGTTTTCGAAATCAGGTGGCTTAAGAAATTGAATACTAGAGTGGAGGGTACTATCGTCAGCAAAACTATGAATGGGATTGATTGTGGAAGAGAGAAGATCGTTAATTTGTGAACAGCGTAGGTGCCAGCACTGAGCCCTGGGGCACCCCAGCATTAATTTGGTAGAAGCTGGAGGAATGACCATCTACACTAACTGATATACGTCGATTAGAAAGGAAACTGGAAAGCCAAGAGCAAAGCTTAGATGGAAGACCGTAAGAAGGAAGTTTGTTAAGAAGCCCATCATGCCAGACCTGATCGAAAGCTTTGGATATGTCAAGAGCAACGATCTGGGATTCACCAAGAAACTCAAGGGACTTGTTCCAGTTATGTGAGACAAAGGAAAGAAGATCAGCTGTGGATCTACTGTGACGGAATCCATATTGTCTATCATGTAAGATCTTATGTTTATGTATTTGAATTTTTTGAGTATATTGAAGAATGTAGATATATAATTTTAAAGATCTAACCCTTTCCTTTAAAATGATGCTTTTAACAGGTTGCTTATAATGCGTACAATGATCGAAATCTGATTTGTTAATTGACAGAATGAGATGGTCAAAATAGTTCACAAGTTGCAAAGCTTAA